>LUCM01009000.1:21363-39939 GCA_008360955.1 Fasciolopsis buskii | reverse complement strand
CATACACAGTTCCACCGTTCAATTGTCCAGATATCCTGGTCATGTTTCTTTCCGTAACCCTGTCTCTGAAGCAGAAATTTTCCCCAACTTTTCCAACAATTTGGCTCTCATTAAAGATTCTTCTCTTCGCCGTGGCTTAAATCTTAGTTTGTCAAAATGTGCAGACTGTTTGCCTACTTTTTCTCGGTCTGTTTACCCGCCTGATCTTTCTTTCATCAACGCAGAACCACTCACTAGGGCAGATTCGGCCAAGTATTTACGAATTACTATCGATAAAATCTTGAGATAGTCCTCTCACATATCCAATTGTAAAAAAAATCAGGCTATGATTTTACACAAAAACCTAAGAATTTTCAGGTTGAACAAAACATTATCTTCTTGTTTGTTTGCCAGCATGTTTTTCCCGTTGTCCTCTCAAGTTTGCTGGTTTATTAAGAAAAAACTTCAATGCCCTGGCTTGTTCAATTATTAGTGGTGCATCTCAACGCTGAAAGAACTGCCCCAAACTACGTGGCATGCATCTATGCGCGTGCGAAGAAAACTGCACACAAAATTCTTTCGCATCCGTTCCCCTCCCTAAATAATGACCTTTCTAAGTGCCCTTCTCAGACCGTGACACGTTCTACCTTCCGCCCAATATATTTTGGCATAAATATCTCAAGGAACTCCACCTACCTAGCCCGAATTCCTACCTAGCCGGAATTCTCGACAATCGGGAGCAGGTCGTGACCGGCATTTTACGCAATCTCTCTTGGACTTAGATCGTTTATTCTTCTCTACGTTTGTTTACTTGACTCCGTATGCTGATGAGATGACAAATGCGTTCGTTGGATTGAAACGCGGACACCGGTGTAAGCAAAAGTCCAATACAATGCAATAGAATACAAGTGGTATTTCGAGATAGATTACTTTTTTAACCCAATCGTTCGATTTGGGCTGACAAATAGAGACAGACAGCAGAAAGCTAGGTTAACGGTCAAATAATCTAGTTTGAATTAAGTCAATTTATAAAATCCAAGTTCAAGTCACCTGAGCGATTGCTTGACTGTTTTTATTGTTGAGGTGTTTGTAATACTTAATTGCGATTGGTTCACTGATAAATCAGTATGCAAAAGTATTTTACCATGATGATCGTAGTTCTACGTTGAGAGTTTGAAGTGAAGTCCTGCGGAACCTGCTGTTAATAATGAGAATATGTACGTTATTTAATCAAATTTGCTTTTTATCAGACTCTTATTTTCCAAATCAACAAAATACTTGATTTAAAACCTAGTAGACCTTCAATGAAATTTGTATCAATCCAAATGTAAACGCGTTGTGATTCTGTGATTGATCCGCATGCGTCAAACGGACGAATTAGTGAATATGTTTCGGCCCACCAGTCAAAATCAACGTAACTCGCGGAGCAGCAGACTTAATTTTCAATGCGGTTTACGACCCTTGTTGACTCACCAACGACGTTTAGATCTACCGACCAAATATACACAAACGCTCCGTACATTAGTATTGTCGTCCCGTTCGGCTGTCTTGAAATGTTCGGTACTTTCAATTCCACACTCTCGGAAGTAGAAAAAACAACGTATTTTTCGAAATCGCCAAGGTGATTAGAAGATGGATAGTACACAGATATTTTCAACCCAAAGAGCAATCCCACGGCTAAAATCTTCATCATTTGTACTGTCCTCCCTGTGTAAATCTGAATCACAGGTGTAAGGAATAAAACCGAGTAAGTTCTCACATGTCAATGGGAAACGGTTTGCACAAAACAGAATACTTTTTCTGACATGACTGTAGCCCGAAAGCTACCAAAATTATACACCGCTGAACTATGCAAAAATCGTTAATTTGATACGTCCTCGCGACGGCAACTACGATCATAAATTAGATATGTATATCAAACTTCACATTTTTTGCAAATTCATGAAAAAGTATTCAACTTTTTATGAAAACCAATGAATATGCTAGTCATTGTAGAATACTTCATATTTTGTTAGACATTCGTGGGATCTGCTAACCATTGATCACTTATGATACTGGTTTGATGTTACATTACGTTCCCCGTCTGGGGCGGGTTGGTGTCATGATAATTGAATAACAAATTCAATAGTCTTTGTGTCTAATTCGTTCTGATGAGGTTCGTTTTGTTTGTGAACAAATAAGCTGACAGTCGACTGGAGAAATTTGATCTTACGACATACCGGATACTTGTGTACCGGAGCTGATCGATGCGACAAAGTATTGCTGTCCTTTTAGAACGAATAATGCCGACAGATGGGTAAAATCAATTGATCGGTTTGAATAAATTCACCTTATTCGCGACTGCGCAATATACACCCTATAATTCACTCCAAATGTGACTTTCTGTGGGTTCTTTGAATTGATCATTGCGAAATGTACATTCTAAAAAAAAGGTTACACTAATTTCACTTTGCGACAACGTGTCTTATCGTGACGCGACAATCTGCAGTTATTTCTAAAGGGATCAAAAGACCGTTAGATTGGTCATAACTAATCTCCTTTTTATCTGTCACTGATTTTCGCAACCTATATCAGTTTGAAATTGACTGGTTTGCCAGAGAAGAATTGGTTTAAGTAATGCCGGTTATTGGAAACATGAGGCTTTGTTTTTCAAGTCATTCATATTATTTAAGCTGACCGTACAAGCTTTTCACGGTCATGCATATCCTGCATCCAATGCAGTTGCCGAGTGCATTCTCCAGTAGACATTGAATAAAGATGTGACCAAACGAGGAGCACTCCATAGAAGCTAAGTTTTCAGTTAACGGGAGTTGGATAACTCAGAACCCATCGCATTATCAAGGTAAATGTAACTGCATCAAACAGGCTATCAAGATGGAAATCAGAGTCGAGGTGTGACCTTACGTTAATGATCGAATTTAGTAACAAATACTAGTCTAATTTCATTGCTAAGTTGCATTGTAATCTTGGAATTTCGTTTCGCTCTTCCAACTGATGAGTTGTGCTTATTTTTTCTAATCTTTCAGCCTCTGTACCATTTGCACAAACGTTGACATTACTCTCCGCCCTGATTGAAGAAAACGTGGATGTGAATTTGTTTGTAAGTTAGTCACTCTTTCTCCGGCGTTGAAACATGGGTTTCCGTGGCTTATTTAACTGGGTTATCTATTTGGTAATTTCACACCTGATGACCATTGCGAAACCGGTGACAGAAGAGTTCTGCCTGTAGCATAGTAATGAAGTTAATGCGCCTTAGGAATGCAAACAGAGTGATCCTGTATTCGGATATGACCTAACCATGGTGATATGTTCTGGGTTCGAGTCACCCTCGTGGACCGGAAAATGTGCATTTCCAGTGATTATTAGCTAGCGTGACGAAAAGACTGCAGTGTTATGTCTGCTTTGCGTTTTTCATAGATTGGGTCGATTTGCGTCTTACGCGAGATATCCCCGACCAGTCGCTTCAGACCGTCAAAGGATCAGTCCGAGTAGTTGGGACCTTGTAATCGGCCATTTTTGAGGATTACAGCTAAACTGGAGTGAATCAATTTACGGTTAGCAGAGAATACCAACAAAGGTTGTAATAATTTTCCTTCTAATTATAAATGATAAGCATGGGGACAGGCTACCATCTAGCGACAAAGGAGCAAAACCGTTTGTTTTGATGCGAGCAGTCATGTGACAATGAGGCTGGATCATCTTCGAGATACAAGACTGGTCGATAAGTCCCCTTTGGACTTACGTATATGACTCGCAGGCTAACAATCTGGGAGGCTACAAGTCAGGACGAATGGGGAATCAGCCAAGTTCCGTAGGATTGCTACCGATGGAAAATGGTCTGATTTTCGTGACATACTCAGAGATGAGTAGGGATTTTGCTGAAAATGTAGACCAAAGAAGAGAAAATGAGCTCGAGAGGTGGGAAGATAAGGAAATCGGTCAGTGGCCTCCAATTTGAGCGGACCTGTAGGAATTGTTTGACTATGACAAACAGAGAACAGATATGTCGACCTACCAGAATTTATTTGATCGACTCAAGCCGATAGAGTAGCGACAGTTTACAAAACAGTAATCAATATTGCGGTGTATGTAGCATTATGCGGCATTTTAATTCTGGGAAAAAAATTAGCTAGGTGCGCCAAAACCAACCTTTGACAACCAGGTTTGTACGAAGTAATTGTAATACGTTTGACTTTACTGCCTGATTGATCGATCTTTTCAAATGACACCGCCAGAACTAATTGTACAAAATTTGTCATTTAACTCTGGTGTTAGACTCAGAAATTTACATCTTCAGCGAATCCGACAACTGGGCGATCTACTTCCGCAAATCTACCCGCTCTGGAACTTCCGGATAGTCCTTCAATCAACAAGGACATCTTGTCCACAATAATTTTCGAAGTTCGATAAATTATGGCGAGAAAATTAATTACCAGATAGCATCACATTTGTTAACGTGACTCTAATCAACCGGAAAGATACGGACCAAAATCCAATTCTAATTCTCTAGATCGGTGGGCGACTTTGTGATTAGGATTCTTCTGAAACTTGGGAAATTTCGATGACCTAGTTAACTGCTTGCGTGAATGCTCTGTTCCATTATGGATAACTTGATAACCTGATGAATGCAGTTCATTTGATCATCTCTCCCACATTCCAAACTGACTCCATTTCGATTACAAAAACAGCATAAAGTGTTTGGATCGAACGTTGAATCGAATTTGCCGTTGATGTTCAGTGAAAATCATTTGTCCGTGCTATATTTGACAGTTGAACTTTAGTATTTTTAATCCACCGTTGGTGACATATTCCTTTCGGATCATATGTCCTCTTTTTCCAATTTCTTTATGCCTGTCCTCTCAAGGAAAGCGCTAAAACAGTTTGACTCTGATGTTAAAGAGACTAGTTTTCTGTTCCTTTGTTCTGCCACTTCGTTGATTTAGTTTGTGCTATGGAAACACAAGTTTTCACGTATTCTTCTATTAGGGGAACAATAAAATCAACTTGGTCTGATTAATTTCAAGAATATTTCGCAAATGAAGACTTTCTGGAATGTTGATACCTTACCACTTTATGTTGTCTCTGCGGCTTCCAAGCAGAGATATTGATATTGATACTATTAATAGTAAAAGGATTAATAAAAACAAGGAAAACATCAATGCTTATGTTATTTCTTCTAGTGAGAGGATTATAACTGATTGAATCTCTACAATAAAACTACTATCTGTACTACAAATAGGAGAAATTGAAACTGGGCTTGCAGCAAACTGAACATCGGTGAAACCATCCCACCAATAGAATTTTGCAATGTTGCTAATCACTTTTCTGATGATAGCAGACTAACTAATAAACGCAATGGTACTTATATGAGGGCAATTGGTGTCATCTTTAATTGATCAATATCCTAACATCTACTGCAATCACTACTACTATTATTACTACTGCTATCATTATTGCTGTTGTTGCAGTGTTCGTCTTGTCATTGTGCTAGCCCTACGGTCGTAGGTCGTTACCTCTTACCGATGTTTAGCATTCCCCGTACATGATAGGAGTAACTTGTTTCTAGTGCATTCATACCTAGTGTACACTACTTATTCCATGGGGAAATGTTCATGTTTTATCAAAACATCACACAACAGCTCTCATGCAGAAGAGGTTTTAAATCTGGGCAACACACCGCTTATTCAGTGTGATTGAAAACCGCGCTTGTCTGTGAAATGAGTAACGTCCCAGGAGTTGCTTGTTTGCATTCATGGATCATTTGCTGAACCTGCAGTCGGTGACTGAAAATCTTCGCACGATGACCATTAGGCTCAACTGTTTGCATGTGGTTGGTGCCAGCAATATATATTCATCCTACATCAGATAGGTTGGACTAAACCACAGAAGAATACCTCAAAAATGACGTCAGAACCTACAAAATGTGCTCTTTCAGTTTGCAGGCTACTTGGGAAGGCGATTGACTTGCTAGGGCTCCTCATCAAGTGATTCGGTTTGCAGTCCCTGTTGAGAGCCAAAACTCAAACGATGTTGGTCAGATTACACCTGACTGGAAGCAGATACTACTTCCGAAAGAATTTCAAGTGCTTCACACAGTTGAAATTTTGCTTGCAATCCATTAACACGATTTTCCGAGTGAACCCGACGGCTTACTGGTTCCGTTGTCCAGGCAATTAAATAGTTGGTCGCTATATTGACTTACTGATTCAATTAGAAGCGTCACTCCAGGACGTGCATTAGTGAACGCAGTGCCAAGAGCACGAACTGATCATTAATTCCGACAACCCTAAACCAAACCCCTTGATTATGCACGTAAAGTTGTGTCAATTTCACTGGTTAAAATGTTGAATGAGCACTTCAGCTCGCGTGGATTGGTTGTCAATGTTATTCTGGTTTTTCGCTCGGGCTTTGCCTATCCATCTAGTTGGGTAAAATTTAATCTTTTCCGTATCTGCATTTTTCTGGCATCTAACTGACCTCCTCAACGCACTTAGTCACGATTCTAGTGATTCGTAATTGCCCAATCCCTACATGTTATCATGAGGAAATATGTCTCGTTTGTGTTCAACATGAGGTGCACCTAAAATATCAAGCTCCAAATGAAAATAAAATAAAACCGAGAAACCGTGTGTTCCCGGTTTTCGATCCACTTAACATAAACATCTGTGCTTCAGAAAGCGACCGGGAATCGGTCTAAAATAAGAAGTTTCACAAACACATTGTTCCCAGAATATTATAAGCATACAAATATAATTGTTCATGACTCACTTACTACTTAATAAGATGTCAAAATTGAAATAGTAGCCAGCATGAAACGATATCGTTCCAATTTGATACTGTGGATATTTTTCGTGAAGTTCGGAAAGTTGAGTTTGGCTTTTATGGATCCAAAGCGTTCCATCACGAGTCAAGTTGACGTGCTCAACGCCTTGCCGATATAAATGTCGAGGTTAGCTAGCAGAATCTCACAAAAATCGATAACCGGATCTGAGGACAACACAAATTTTCAAAATCACTGAGTGCTAGTTACTTACAGAGAACTTACTGGAAAACTTTTCATTTATCATTAATTTGCGAATCGAGATTACCAGATCACTTTCGCTCAAGGTTAATGGTTGTAAAGACTGAACTGGATTGAAAGGGAGATTAGGTTTCCCTCAGAGGTCGGCTGCCGGTCTCAATAGCAACAGGTAACCTACTACTTGTTCCCAATCCTAGTTTACCTCCTTCACTTTGAATTCTTAACTGTTCACCAGATCAATCGAAATTGCTATTTACTCATTATAAGCACTGATATTTTGGACAATTTGGAACTAATTTAGATGAATACATGTACTTCTGGTATTTCCGAATTTCACAATCAATTTCGTTTTCTGGAATCGTACCACTAATCATTTGTACGTCGACGGTTGTTCGTTAGTGTAAACCTGCTTGAGTAATGAATGCAATGTTTCAAATCAAGATCATATTTCCGAATGAAGTTTATAAATTGAGTCAGTCGCAATACAATGGACAGTGAATGCAAAATCACATTTTTACTCGAGTTCAGAAGAATAAGGCTCGGTGCAGACTACCCAAGTTAGTTAGTCGCGTACCGTGATCTTCAAAGGTCTAGGAAGGCAAAATTTATTTTTCTTTAAAATACTGTAATCCTAATCCGCTACTAAGTGGGCTGATGAAACTCGGCATTCGAATCGTTCATCACTATTCACAATAAAAACTTCTGACTCTTCATCCTGTCTGTTAACAACTGTAATTCACCTCATTGATCTAGTCGACTAGTTGCCTTCGAGCAGCGTGTCCAGCGGAACAAGAATTTCGTTCTGTTTTCCAAGCTACCGTTCTCCATTTGGACTGTGATAAGCAGCTAATTTTGTTCTGGGTTCAGGCTACTGTAGTCCACACAGGGTAGACAGAAAAAGATCCCGGCAGATGCGAGCAAAAAGATTTAAATGCGTCAAAATTGGATTTTGCCTTTTGATTGGAGATCGAGCACAAAAGCAGAAATAAGTTTTTCCGTTACAATTATTCAGCGCGGACACTTTAATTAGCCAGTAGTGCTTTGAGAGATTTAACCTTCACGAATGAACAACTCAACTCTGCGACAGCTGAGCTACTGGCCTGGTTATCTTCCGTACCCATACCGTTGGATTAAGTGTGATAACCTAAACAGTTTCACGGTGATTGTAGTGTAGGCCGGTTGCCTGAATCATTTGCTGAGTTTTGTCTGTTGTCACTTTGATATCTCTCATACTACTGCTGGAAATATTTGCAAAATAAGGGAATCAACATCTGTCTGGATATGAAAATGTTGCGAAGAAAAGTGTTCTGAAACCTGCTGACCTTACGTATTATGATTTACAGCAATGTGATGTTCATGCCATGAAACATCCCATTTTCTTTTCTATTCACTCCAGAGCAGATACTTGCATACGTTCGACTGTGTCCTCATCGGTCCGAATTCCCGTAAATCGATAGCATGTCATGGTGGAAAGCCTCAGCAACACTTTATGCTTAGACATATACTTCGGCAAATGTTTTCTGGTTTATAGTCTCCCGTGGGATCTCGATATAAATTTGTGACAGAAATGCAAATATTTCTTCACAAAGAATTCTATGTGCAAATGCATACACATGCATAAAACTCGAGTTTGGTTACCCTAGGGCTGTTTTCTATAGATTACGTTCGGATTTCCGTTCTGTTACTCGTCAGCAGTAACTTTCTATCTGCTTTATTTTATTGCCAGAACAAGGACTCTTGAGTGGATCATTTAAGAATATGATTGAAAATACCAAAAAGAAGTTTTAGGAGTTTGCATTCGTTCAGTTGTCAGGTCAATGTGCACTCCTCCGGTATTATATACGCTTCGACTTTTGTCATCATCATGCTCACTCGTTTCCAATGTACGGTTCTGAAATAATCTAGAAAATGGTATGGTCAGTTCAGAGATATTTTATTGGCGTTTTCACTAGGATGACCATAATGCGGAGTCCCAGTGTTTGCTAGTGGGGGTTTGGATAATTCTTGTGACATGCTTCACGTGTGTGTGCACTGAAAAGTGCCCCGTAGCCGCTAGAGGAATAATCGGCAGTCGTGACCTCGAAAGTTGAAGAGGCATAGAACCGGATGTCTTCTCACTAAATCATATATGGTAACGAGCGCAGCGACCGCAAGTTGTCATCTACCACCAAAGTGGCCGACGCATCTGCGGTCCTCGAACCTCTAACGTTTCTGGTGATAGCCGTTTATTTGACTTGACTACGGCCGATCAAACAGGTGAATTTAAAATTGACCATTTCCGGAAGATTGTGCTTTCTGAAATTCGCGATGATTCTGCTGGGTTTGGCCGTGTACCGGCGAGCATCGCAAGTACAAATGGTGGTTCATTCATGGTTTCTGTGGTTAACTCACAAAATGGCTGAAAGCCACACATGATTTCACTTGACGCGAACAAACGAATCACAGGCACGATCATTACTGGTGTGTTTCTCCACTTATGCGAGATGATGGGAGGTTGAAGTAAACTTCATCCTGTTCCATAAAGGTGTAGCTATGATTTACCCTATAGTACGCTTCTCTGTGAGAAAGACATTATACGCACAGTCGACTGAAACCGGCCGATGGCTTGACAGACGGAACATGCAAGTTTGTTTTACGAACTCCTAGCAATTGCAATATTTTTTTGCATTTCTAATAACCCGGTTGGCAACCTGCGTTTCTGTTTGAAAAGAAACGTTGCATAGAATCTCATTTTTTAAATGTCCATGGAGATCTCATAGTTATTTGCGAAAGCAGATCTTGGGTTGTCCGGTCAACCTCAAACTCGCCAAGCGTCAGGTTCGAGTTCGAAAAGGAGTTACTCAAGCCTAGTAGCATCAAAACCACAGTTCTCCCAAGTATTTGTAAAATCTGTATCAATATCAAATAGAAAGCAGGTTAACGGGAACTTACCACCGTCTTGTAAAGAAGACCTGAATTGGTGGATAGCATTCGATTGGGGTTAACGGGACAATTGTCGTGTCTCCCTTCGAAGCTACTTGGCACTGTTTGTTTACCTTGTAATAAGACGTCTGAATAGACCTAACTTGACAGTTTTTATTAGCCTGATGAAGAACTGGTGGCGGAGTGGAAATAAACGTGCTTTTCAATTGGAAAGCTCGGGTTCAACTCCTGGGTTCGACAAAGCACATAATCAGACGGAAAAATCGGATGAAAGTGAGGTCCATATTTGAGAGGTGCAGTATTCAGGGTAGTAGCTCAAACAAAGATAAATAGAATAGTGTTTGTAGCTTGTGACTTTATTCTTAATGTAAATGCAATGAATGGGAGTTTTGAGAACGAATTGAGACAGGCACCGTATCCACTCGTAGACCTAGTGTGGAGACATGCCAGCGGTCAAAATTCGATAAATTCTTGTTGAGTTATAAAGAACTAAACAACTAGACAGTCAAAACCTACTTACAGGACACAATAATTGGACGAAAGAAAGAATTACACCAAGCACAACAGATTTCCATGATCAAGATCAATTCATCGAAATATTTTGAGTATCGATCTGACTTAGGCAGTGGACAAACAAGTATTGCGAGTTCGAATTGAGTCATCACGACTCATCGGTTCAATGCGGAACCCGCATATTCGCCGTCGGAAAACGAGCTTGTGATTCAAGCAATTCGAGTGAACCGGGGAATCTTTTCACGTTAGACTTATGCATAAACAAACTGACACGATCATCCAAGGTTAGTGGGTGCAAAGTTGCCATGGCATTGTGACAGAGACAAACGGCATAATGCAGTTGAGTACCAAGAACAAAAAGTTATCGGCGATTTTGTCGTATAATTTCTTTCTAATATAATCCTCCTGATATACACGTGCCACCGATTGTGAGGCTTTTAAAACTTTTCACTGTTAATATCTACTCAAGCTCTAGGACTTGTTAGGAAAAAAGAAGCATCAATAAATACCATGAATTTATTTACAGGTTTATTTCATGAGATCCATTCGTAGACTGTGAAAAAAGCCAGTTAGACAGGGGTGACCTTGGATTTCTGGACAAACGACTCGGAACACGATAAATGAAACTTTAGTGAAGCACGCAGACTTTACAAACGATCATGGAAGAGTCTAAGATTCTATCCTAGTGTAAGTTAGTGCATGTATTTGTATTTATGAGCTGATAATATTTATTTGCTAATGGGGTATTCTGTGTTGACTGGGGTCAAATAATCCTGGTTGATTAGGACCACAAAAAATTTTCCCTTAGAAAGGATCTTTGTTTACATGAACGTTGACCTTCTGTCAAGGTCACTCAAGTGCGCTGCTTTAATCTACTACATTGTTACTGTGACAACCCAGCGGCACCTCATTGCATAGGATAAAGGACTGATCTAAAAACCCCGGTCAAGCAAAAATTTTGTCTGAACTTTTCAGCGCTTTAAACTAAACAAGGACACCATTTACATAATGTTAAACGAATAAACTATGTCAAGAGCAAGTTGTTCAATGGAGGAATTCAATCATTATCGAAAAGTGACCACAAAGCTAATATGAATTCATATTAAAATTTCACGACACAAATTCTTTCGCTGCCGAATAAATAGTATGTGGTGACCTGAAAAATACTTAAAAAATGGGCCTTTCTAATAGGAAATTCTCTGACACTGTTGGTCCGCTATTTTATTATCTCCAAAGTTGTTCAGTCTCACACGAATAAAATTAGAAAATCTTTATCAGCGGATCAAGAGCGGACGCACCAGTGAAATCTTGTCGTTATGGTGACCTAAATATTTTCTTCATCCTAGGAAATTGGTCAAAATGAAAAGCAGAACTGTTTCCCGAAGAAGTTTTGTGGTTCACCGTACCGGAATTTGGTGAACATGTTTTCCTAAGTAGAACGGTCTTCTGATAGCCTGAGGTAAATTGGGTCAAATTATGCGTAGGTGGAACGTATAAATCATATTAAATCATAACCTGGGCTGAATATTGATTCTTTCCATTATTTGTGCTTTGTCGTAGCGTGATAAGTGAAGCAGATACCGAGACAGCAGATACGGATTTCGAAATTCTAAAGCTTCTCGAATTATGAATTAAAAGCCATTTCACTATGGAGATGCCGGATCCTACATAGAAGTGACCAAAACTTTACTGTATGATAGGGGAAGGCCCATCGATTCACACAATTTATTAATTTTGGAGTCCTAGTGAAACTAGGGACAAACTGTTGTGAATTCGTCTCACTTTGTTCTTCTTACAAGTTTGTGTTGTGAAATGGTGGCTGGAATGGGATATCGATTAAACTCCTAGCCTGTTCGTCTACTGAAAAACTCCAAAGCATGTGGCATATCACCTAAAAGATTTAGCAGTTTTCAATGAATAAAAGAAATACAAACTCAATTATTCGCTTCCCTGAGCTGTTGCCTAATTGAGTGGAAATTGCTTGTGTTTCGGCAAGACTTTGCATAAAATGCATGCTCATTGTCATATTATTCCCTGCGTTTGTTATAATTAACGATTACTACAAGCAGAATACAAAAGGAGCGTTAAGAAATGGAAAAACAACGAAGGAATAAGAAGAAAGAAATAGATTAGTTTGTCCATGGTTCAGCATACGTTTCAGTTCTTTCAAACCCTTCCTTCATTTCATCCACGGTCCTTAATAACCTACTGTTCATCCATGGTTTTGGGTACTATTTAGCTTCTCACATCGAAACAGATGGTTATCCCAAGAGGCCCGACTGCGGATAATCTTTTGACCAGCCTCGATCGTCCGGAAGTGAGTACGAGACTAATCAATAACAAATCGCCGGAGACTGATATATGGTGGTCTCATACATGCCACTACAGTTGAACTCATATCCATCACTTCAAAGTGTTCCAGTAGGACGAGTAATTTATGAGTCCAGTTTGTAAAACTCCCCTGGAATACAGCAGCCCCGTGGGAGACAAAGTGCTGTGGACTAGTAAATCACATTGGTCCAACACTTAGGCTGCCGAAGAAATAACTCAGCAGATAGCTGTATGGCATTTTGCTTGTGTTACGATCAAATAACCTGATGTGGTGGGATATCCGATTGGTAAGTTGCATATTGGCAAAACTTTATTATGATAAGTTTTGAAGAATAATGTAATAACATTTCTCTATCCCCTTACAGTGGATTACACTGCTCGATCCCTTTTATTTTTCAGCCGTTGTACGACAAGAACGACCTGTCTAATTTCGATTTACCCATGAAACAAGCTCTGCTGACCAAACTGTCTTCATTTCTCTACGACTGTCTCGGACGTACAGCGGACCAACACAGTCATTTTCTCATAAAGAAACCTAATCAAGATAGCAAAGAACCAGTTCTGTGAGAAACAAACAGGAAAATTTGCCCACGGACGGAGAGCAACTGGGCAGTCAGCCAGTCAGTCATTTGGGCACCCCGACGCCATACTCGAAGGCATGATGGTGTTATTGTAAAAAAAAAATAGCTAGCCAAAATACCGCAAATGCTCTGTGTAATCTTACTAGTCGACTACGTCTACGAGGGAGATGACCATCGTGCAGCATTTTCAACTGTCACTACTGAATACTGGAAACTTCTTGAAACACTGTACAAATCGTTGCACATCCTTTCTATTCCCAAGTAAGTTCAAATCCCGATATACACTAGGTTTGTGCACCCTGATCCTTTCCAAAGCCACTTTGTGCCAAGTGTGGATCATAGATCCGACAAATTTTCTATTGATTTTTACTCTTAATGTTTGAAACTGTCTTCACTTCGGACAGTTCATTTGAACAGAAAGAAGACAACGTAGACAATATGGTAACATTTCGATTTGCTCATGTCAGTTACCTAGGTTAAACAGTTTCACATCGAGAGGAAATCCGCTTGGTCGACTCTAATCGATACTCTGACTACTGGAATGTTGGATCCTGTAGTTCAGGCAACTGATCCGCATTGAATCTAATTTTAGTTTCAGAAATTATTAACTACTGTTACAGCGAATTCGTCTGCCCAGCATAGTTGCCAACCCGATTTCCTATGCATGCAGGTTTCTTTTATTTGGGCATGTCTGACTGGAATAAATTGGAATTTTAAGATTTCGCCAATTTTTTTCATAGTGATTTTCGGAACTCCAGCACAATCTTGTAGGAAAAACAGTTCCTTGCTGACATTCAGGCTACTGCGCTAAGTGGTTATACTCTTTCGGATGACAGCCAACAGAGCACGTTAGGTCAGATTTCGCTCCGCTGACCTGAAGAATTTTCTGGACACGTTGATCGAATCCGTCCTGATTTAATCACATGGTCACAAGAAATATTTGTCTTATCACCTCCAAATTTGGCTTTTTTTTGTTATGATCTGGCTAATTTGTGGTTTCCCGATTCAGCTTCAGATGTCGAGACCTCATCGATGGTTTTGAGAATGAATGTTAGAAAAAATAAACGAATAAATGGTTTGTAAAATCTGTTCACAAGGACGCAACCGGCGGCTATCCTGTTTGAAACCTAGGGTAATCTTAAGGGAGCGAAGAAGACGAAGGACTGTTTTATGCTTGGGCCTCGAAAGAGCTGGCATTAGGCAAACCCACAACAGTATCGTTCTCGTAATCACTTGAGTGCAGCTTCTAATCAGTAGGCTTCATTTCATATGTTCTCCATGTCAGAAGTGATAAAGCTTCTCATCACCTGACACATTGGACAACAGGCTGAAAATTTCAATCTATCTCCTGACCCGTTATTCAAAAAGCGAACTCATGTAAATTTTTCGTCAATTTGCATTCTAACGAGCCCTATAAAATGTAGACAGCAGTCACGTTATCACAGAAGTCTTCGAATGGTCTCAGGTCCAAGTCCAGAAGCCGTGTGCATCAGGAATAAAAGAAACATGTATTCATTGTGGATACTCCTACTTGAAACGTGAACCCAGGCCAGACGATTCTGAGTAGTACATCGTAACCGCTAGGCAATACCGTTCTTCTAGTGATTCCAAACAACCAGCGGACAGACGTACAGTGCTTTCATGGTTGAATTAGATGTAAACGCTATATGATAAAATAATTGTTGAAAAATTAAATTACTCAAGTATTTTTATCACTTGGTCAGCCCTCGTAAGAAAACCTTCAACTTTGAGCGCAAGATCTGGCAATATGCTTAGAACATTACACTACACAGAACACTGCACGACTGCTTGGTACGGAATATCATGAATATCACCTCCGGAGCCTAATCTCGATGTATCGATCAGCTAAGGTGACTCCCTGCAAGTCGAATCCGAATGCAGCTGAACTAACCCCGCAGATTGGTAATGTTTTATTTCCAATTAGCATCTCATGGTCTCCACCAGATTCTGGTGGTAAACCATTTCTAACGAGGAGGTTGACCGCTTCAATGGACGTGTACTGCTCATGAACCATGAACTAAATGATCTTTTGCGGTGCGCACGAACTGGAAACAACCGTGAGGTGTTTGCAAATAACATCGATACAAGCAATATTATCAGTGGCCACCCCCAAAACATATTTTGGCCAACGTTTTGAATGAAGGCTCACAGAAAATAAACAGCCACCTCAACAGTCCTCTGTAGAGTCAAGAATCAAAACCTCGGTTGTGAACGTAGCATATCGCATCATACTGCTCAAATATATTATATAGATCCATGGTAGTTTTAATGTTTGACTGAGCTTCGATGTTCTTAAATCCGATGAATCGTTTTTATCTTATTGTATTCCCTGTCGTATTCCGTCTTTTATATCATCGAATTCTAATAATCAACCTGCCCAGTATAAAAGAGCTAACCTCCGAGTTGGGACTTCCAGACATATTTTACTGTGCAGGACAGGTTTGACTAGTTCAGTTAGTTGCACTTCCAACTCTTGAATATGACCTCGGGATCAATTAACAATGTTAAGGTAACCGAGAAGATATGGTAAGATATGAACAGTGAAAGCCACATCCGGGTAAGGAAGTATTCAGCCGTTCGTGGACACCTCTTATACAATGTTCGCTTGTTCAATACCTCCTTAAAGGAGTTAGACAGATTCTGACCGATTGATTATTTATTCCGTTTCAGCCGATGCGATTAAAGCGACCGTAAAAAGCACATATTTGATTGGTGCATTACAACTTGGCAATGCTTGTCTCTCGGACTTCCTACTCTTGCAGCGGTCGTCATGAGCCTCACTTTTATTTTCTTCCCGTATTTCGGTCTTCTTTCTAAACACTCCGCACATTTTTCTCCACATTGTGGTATACTTTAACTGTGATTCAATTATCGATTAGTAAATTCAGATAAGTCAGTGAAGTTGTCCTCATATTTTCCATCGAAAAAAAACAATTTGTAGTTAGGATAAGGGTTATGCATGAGTTACATTTTACCTCAGGCCTTGCGCATTTTCAGGAAAACTGAAATGTTTTCCACCATCCACCTGCTTGTCTACCCATTTCCCGAATGAACAAACAACCAGATCACCGAGAATAGTCATTGTACCATTGTCATTGATAAACAATGTGTATCTTTTGACGGAACAATCAAGTTGTCATTCACACACCTTCTCATTCGCAGGCACTCATCGATAGTTTCACTGTGTTTTCGTCACTGTCTTCACCGTTTGAGGTTCTAATTTGTCTGTGTTGAAATTAAGATACTAAACCGTTTCTATTGCATTGCATTTTTTTCGAGCCATCAGTGTAACGCAGCAATTACTTCAGGGAAGTTCACGATAATTATGGGGTAAAATAGACAGTGAACTGACAGATGAAGATGCGCAAACATACACATGAATTTACATAACAACTGAGGAGTAGGTTTATGAACTTTGGCGCGAAAAACGTGAAAAAGCTCCATCTCAAATGCACCTTATCAGGTTTCTACCCAAGGTACAAATTTGCTTGATCCTTTCTCGGTTGCTACAAATCATATGGGTGGCAACAGACGGCAAAATGGACCGTTTGGCTCCAACCAGCTTAGTTCAGCCACCGGCACACCGTCTACTTGTGAGCATTTATCTGGCGCCCGCGAAATCGTTCTTTCGACTAGCCGGGACCAAATAAGCACATAGCAATTGCCAGTATGCAGTTGTGATTTCGTAGTCCCTCCATCCATTCACACGATTGCTATATAGTTGAGATTATTGTCTGTGTAGAAAAAGAAGCCATTTATTCCGGATTATCGGGAGCCACTTTATTTTTTTCAATTGCTCTTTGCGCATCCAGATTATTCAATGGTGGTTTAACACTGCTATGTCAACAGCCCACCAACGTAGCACCGGTAAACACGATAAACTATACAAACACAGTTTCAATAAATGCTGCAGATAATTACTGTAATCGAAACCCATAGATGGACAATCTCACACTGTATTCCAATAGAGTCATGATCGGTTTGAATTTGTCTATATTTGGTAATTTGCAAGTATTCATGTGATATAGCGTCCTAACATTAAAAGAACTGTTCATAGGGAAGAAGTTATCGATCGGCTGCGTTCTAGGCAAGCTATTTTGCTATTTCTAACCAATGAAAGATCTTCGTCAATGATCACTTCCATTACCCATTTGTTTTATTTGACATTTCTGGTGAATCTCGCGGATCAAGTATGATTTAACACAAATATCAAACAGCTAGTTGACTTAGACAAACCTGTTATTAGTATATGAACATTGCGTAGCATTTGCACCATGATTACGTCTCTAGGGTAGTGCGCTTCGTAAAATTCAGTAGACCATCTGCAGGATAGGTACGTTTTGAGCACAGCAAACAGAGAAAAGGGGCATAGAAGGATATCCAATACAGTTGTTATCCAGGCTAGCACTAAAACTTCCCCGTGCAAGCATCTTGACACATAATCAATAAACTTTTGAGACCAGATGAAAACGAAATCGTGAGTCAAATGATTTTGGCTCTAAAAACCATTCAGAAGAATGGCCGATTTCATTGAGCCCACCCAATTTCAACTTGCATTCCGTTGGGCAAGACAATCGAAGGTAGACGAAACATGAATAACCTGTGTTTTCTGCTGACAAGACCACAGGGTGGCACTGGAACCCCTGCACTGATATCAACATTGTTGAACTAACAGGCCTTCCGATATTTTTCTAGTACTTATTAAACCAAAAATACTTTGAAGTATATATGACTAAAATCTTCTGGATAAAGGGGGAATTAATTAATCCCTCCTTCCAAAAACGTCAGCGAAACTTATCGGTTTTGGCCACGTGGTGTCGTTTTTGACAGATGATGATCAATAGTTCCTCCTGACTAACATTTTTCACAGAACAACTAAAATCCCATAATTTATCTAGGCTCCTAGTTAACGTGCGCTTGAGTCTGTTCGAAGTAAATCGATAAAACTACTAAATACGCCCAACAAAGCAGCCGAACAAGAAATGAAAATGTTACAACTAACTGTTTTACCATTTTACTTGTACAGCTAGCAACGAATTCGTTTGCAATGGATCCCAAATCTGACACTTTTCCAGTCAACTGGAGTTCAGCTTTGGCCAATTCGTGTTCTAATCCGAATAGATCCGAGATAATTTCATAGCTGCCGTAAAAGGCGAATTCCACCTCTACAATTGTAAGTGCTTTACAACAAGTTTAGTATGCCAATAG
>LUCM01008998.1:3530-18558 GCA_008360955.1 Fasciolopsis buskii | reverse complement strand
GTGGTCCTGACGACTTTCGTTCTCAGGCAATCCACGTCTCATGCATTGTGTTTGAGCCTCGAAGGCATTATCCTTCTACAAAACCAACATATCATCAAAATTGCCAATTATAAGAGCACGGGATTATTGTCCCAGTTGCTCTAAAGTAGTCAACTTCCTAAGTCTCCCTACTGGTGTAAATTTCGCCTAGCTAAAAGCCCCTATGGAAGGCTCACGAAACGTAACCCTACCACTGTCACGCTGATGTCCCATCCTAAGACCTAAGGAACAACTCGGAGACTGTGTGCACAGACCCTTCACTGTCACCATTGAACTCACTGTAGAAAGCTACAAAAACAATGACCAGCTTTTCTCTGTTCAGCACCGGTGTTGGTGCATATCCGCTGATCAGTGACTGAAGTTCCAATGTGGGATATTCGAATGGAGATCGCAGAAACAACTGGAAATCTACTCCATTTGTTTTTCAACAGATTCCTAACATTACCACAAGTGACGAGGCAATCGTGGGCCGTTAAAGTTGGATGACAACCACCATTTTGCCCTGCATCAACCTACTTCCATGAATGACATTTACCTACAGTTTTTTGATATAGTTCCGTATTCCAGTATTATTTTCTATGTCCGAATGTACAGTTACATTTCGCTTCCTTGCCTCTAGTTGGCCATTGACAATATAGATGTTGAGCCATGAGTCATACTGTGAACAAATTGTTTAATATAATTTCATAAACTGCACCAACAGAATCCCAAACGCATTCCTCACTTGTCATCTACCAACCTAACCAGTTTACCGTTTCAAATGTTGCAGCCATCATGATCCTAATGCTTTAAACAGAATAACCCTAGAATATCATCAGGAATGGTCGAATCGTCCGTTCCCTCTTGGAACTATCATTTGGTTTCTCATTGTGTCAACAGATGCAGTCTGAAGAATGCGTAATTCAGACCCCTGGCAGTGGCATGAATCAACAAACAGACTGGGAGATTCGAGGATTGCTGTGGCACAGCTCACCTGAAATCAGTCGGAACAGGGTGAAGAACACAGCCAAATGAACGGAAAATGAAGCAGAGAAACAGTAAAAGTCAGTATCATTGACAATCTCCTAACGACAGGATCTTCACAATTCTTTCAAAAGCTCTTCGGATCACTGAACAAGTAAGTACCGAGTGAGCTGGGTATATACGAAACTGATGGCAGCTTACTTCCGAAAAGAGTTTGTCCCAATTGCTTTTAAGAAGGTTAACAACTTGGCATTCCGCCGTGGATGCCGCTGGCTCGAATGATTCGGTAGTCGATTAGCCGTATCTGTCTCTGAAATTAATGTATTTTGTCATATTTTGATAAAGGAAGTGGAGATATAAAATGGAGAATACTATCATGACTCCCTGCTTCCCGTTTGTTCAACAGTCGCGTAGCTGTTCCATATCTAGGAAATTCTGTGTATACAGTTAATGACAACCGACTTCTAAATCAACAATTCCTTAATTTATTACGCAGGAGACCTTTTGGTATTTTTGATGAACTGATCGTATGGAAAACCACTTTTAACTAGTTTTTTATGGTTTTATTTACTGCCTCTTTGAATCGAGTCATGAACTTAACCGGTTGGAATGTTCACAACAGAGACAATCCACTTACATTCGCCAGGTAGTCTTCATCAGCACGGTTGCCTTTAGACTTTCAGTTAGTTCTCTGATAACAAGAAACATTCTATTGCCTGTAGAAGCAGACAAAACAGACACAGATACATGAAAAGTGAGACAGTGATGACGTGGGTGACTAAATGTTATTCCTGAACCATTCGACTGAAAACTCTCAAGAGAAGAGTTGCCCCTGGTAACCTAGACGTAATCTGACTATTAACTCCATCGGCAATGCTATTATTAATATATACATAAGCTTTTACTTTCAGTAGTATGTTTCGCCTGCGGATGGATGAGCAGAATTTCCCCGGAAGCACACGAACAGTTTCGCGGTTATTGCCACTCGTCAGCTGCTCGTGCCCAGTACTCTCTCTTGTCCAAACATCCTTATACTTGTACACTCGGAATTGATGTTCCACCAGAATCTAATTTGTAGCATGTAGGCTCTTCGTGGAATTGCTTCCATGCACACTCCTGACGGTACAAATTAGATTCTGATTTTATATATACATACATATATATACGTATATAATCTGTAAATCGTATTACCGTCAGAATAGTTCATTCACTCGGGGAATTTTGCAAGTAAACCAATACTATCTAACTGACAGCTTGTGTAACAACATTTTCCCTATTCGTTAAATACACTAAATCTAGCAGGGAAAATTTTGCTCCGTGGTATGATTGTCTTTAGTCTGTTGAACCAGTTTGTGTTCTTAGCATATCAACTTTTTGATTCTCTACAGTATTTCAGTAGTGGCATGGAGATGCATTTGGATGATTTCTCTGACGTTCTTCATCTGTTTTCTCCTAGGAAGAATCGGCCTAGATTTCCGCAATGATTACTTGGAATAGAATGGTAAAAAGAGAACCGTATAAACACTAACGTAGCCATAATTTCGTATTAAGTGTGAAAAAAGCGGACATTCTTGAATCGACAGTCTTCATCAACCGGGTAACAATGGCCAGGAAAAATGAACAGAATTCTCATATATGCAGATCTTCTTGATGAAATGTTCTACACGGTTCACTAAATCCATCCCACCAGAGTAACACGGCTTTGGCCGCCGTATTCACGCAAAACCCGATGGATGTTTTACAAAAATCAGTGGGAAATGGAGGGTTCTGGACAGCAAATCTGATATCCAGCTGTTCAGACTAATGCAGCTGGACGATAGACTTTCGAGGAGCAGATTTGGTGAAACGACAGTCATTTTTTATTCCGCACGTCTTAAATATAAACAGACATATGCCTACGGACCGAATGGTCACACGTGTAGAGTATTATCCCGACTATATCGTAAATTGCAGATCCGAATTGGTTAACTGCGGCAACGCAGACGATGCAACTGTACATTTATCTGAGAAGAAATTCATCGTAAAAGAGGACCGCATTCAGGCAGCACAGAAGACAGAACACTATGCAGTATTGATCGCTACGTGCTTATGCATTTCAGATGTACGCATTTCTGTCAACGGTGCATAAACAGTTGTTGTTATTTTCCTACAAGACCGAACCAAGACAAGGATTATGTAATTTCACAGAAAATTTTTCCGCTTCTAGGAGTGGAAGTGCTGCCGTAAACCGGAAAGGGTGTAACTGAAACGAAAAATAGTACGTCACTTGAACACAAACCCATTTTTGGTGGGGATATGCACGAGAGGAAATGTGAATAATAAATATGGCAAGGCATCTGTGTTAATAACAATGTCATCGTTTCTTGTTTGGTTAGTGGAGGTACCATGTTTGTGTGGAATCCACTTATGGTTCGGGAATCCGAAATCGAGTCTGAGACAGACGACAGCCAGTCAAACACAAACTCTGGAAGAACAAGTTTGATACTCAAAACTACACTTGTTTTTATACGAACTGTTGGCAAAAACCAGTCACCATCAATGGTGCATGAATTCTGTGTAGATTTCCAGCAGTCACGGGAAAACAGAGACGAATAGTTGCTATATTAAATGGTATTTGTGTTCAGTTGATTGTTGTAAGCCCACCGGGACAGCCTAGCGACGATGTTTGACCGAAAATCATTGATCTTCATTTCGCTTCCCAGGTAGGCCCGATGAGTCTGCACTGATAATCAGACCAAACGAAAGCAAAAAAGACTGGGCAATGTCTACATCCTTTTTAATAGCAAACTGCGTGCTTAGACTGCATGTTGGTCTATTGTCTGTACGAACGCACTTTATTACTACTTAACGGAACATTAATCAGCTTTTGATGGCCTTCATCTGCTCCGAAAATAATGCAGGAAAAAAACTAACTTGATTCCTTTTGGCCAGTGCCTTAGTTATCACGACCAAGACACAGGTAAGATGAAACTCCAATCCCCTAATTCCCAACAAGTGAAAGCCAGTTCTAAGCACTGTGATTATTTTGGCTTCTGACTAAAGTATTTTCGTTCAGTAAGAGAACACAAGTTGATTGGCTTTCTACGCTTCACCTGTTTTGACTACTTCCGTACATAAGGGTTATAAAACACAAACTATCTGATCGTCTCAGAGCCAATCACATGACATTCTCACGGCAGAATAGGTTCCTTAAGCATCGATCTTGCCCATGAACCTAATATCTCTCCTTGAACATGTTTCCCCATATGAGACAGAAGAGGAATTGATATGTGGCAGTTGGATTTTCAAAAAGCCTTTTTAACACAAGCGTCTCTAAACCAGCTGCGGTAAGAGGTTAAATGAATTGGCCAATGCGTCGGGAAAGCTAAGGCACTGAGTAGTGTGCCAAAAACATCCATGCTCGTACCTGCTTCTGCGCCTTATGTACGCCAGTGACCTAGCAATGTAACTGCTTTGTGTGAGCTTCCTTTTAGCTAATGACCTTAAGATCATATGGAATCCTCAAAAGAATTTCTACAGTTTGATCAGCATGGTTAGAAAAACCTGCATAGAAAAGCAGGGTTTAATGATGAATTCAGTAAGATTTAAACAGGTCTTCATGATTACACCAGAGAACCAGACCAGGTCGATGAACTCCATGGACGCCGCGATAATTGAAGACGAATTATGAAACCACGGGACACTCACTTACGACTTATCGAAGCTAACTAGCGCTAAACAGCTGCTTTGGGGGGCAGCTAGACTGCTGCATCAACTCAATTGCATGATGAAATCCAGAAAGACTGAAGCACTGCTATCAGTGTTTAAGTAATTCGACATACCTTACTTAGAATGTTGTCCAGGCGTGGACACTGAGCCCTGTTCTAGATAGGAAAGTATTGGAACTGTCTCAGAAAAAAGACGCGAATGGCGAATTGGGCTGAAGAACCACCATATGAAAACACTTTCCGTCTCTACAGAGATAGCGGTTCAGAGCAGCTTCATCCAAGCTTTCAAGCGGATAATGGCTTTGTCCACTCCAGCCTACTCTTGTCTAGCGTCAGCTGCAATATTGCATTCCGCAGACGACTATATACGCTGGATAGGCCTTAGACTAATCAGGGAGAATAGAAAACGGGATCGGAACGCAAGGCGCATCTACACGCAAAACTGCTGTAAAAACTGCGGAATAAGATCACAAAGAGATGAGGCATTATATAATCTTTTGCGCCATGTATACTTTTTGCTAGTGTTGAGTCGTTCACCTCCGGGACTCGAAAGTTGATTCATGATGGGGATGCAATCTGAATAGGCCAGCAGTCAGCTGGATATCCTGCTTTCTTGGCTGCTACTTAATGGCAGGCTGAGATTCTGGCAGTGACAAAACTCAAGGGAGGCAATGACATGGTGGCAGAGCTTTTGCCTTTTGTTTTCTTCCATTACAGGTCATCACTAATATTCATTTCAGCTCATTACCTTCTGCTTCCCACTGATATATTTCATTACTTGGTAATACATTTACCATAAAGTCAAGCATACCATCTTGGGACGCACCCCGTTTGCTGTCTATTTGTTACCCCTGAGTTTCATCATACCTACTAACCGGTTGCACAGATATTAGCCCTCAAAATGGTGAATTATGCGAAGAGCCATATTGTGACTCGTAAGACTACCTTTTTCCTAAGACAAGCATGATCTGTTCCCTTAAACTTTCAGATGCCGCTCGGATTTCCCCATCTAACACAAGGAGCATTTGACGTCGTAGCCCGGAAGGATTCACACTAAAAGCTGTTGAATGCAGAACGTGGACAAGTCAATTGAGTTAAATTTCAGTTCCTGAAACGTGGCCCGACCTGATCATAAAGAATAATCCACCGTAACACCTATACTTTGATTTATTTCTGTTTTCCAGTCGAGACAAATCCCATTTATGTGAGATTTAGCTTAAAATACCTTTAGAGGTTAGTTATGATTCCCACCAAAAAATATCAGAATATTCCATAACAGGCTGACTATTGCTTGGGCAACTGGAATTTCACGCACATAAACACGCAACCATTTTCATACTGCGGAGTGATCTCTTGTACAAATAATGTCTGCATGATGATTTATTTCAGGTTACGAAGTGATAATATACCCACTGCTCTTATCACTTCAAAGCCAAATCACGAACTGGAGTATCATCCATGTAGGGACGTGTCATCTACAATCACCATTTGCCAATCAACCCTTGGAATGTGACATACTCAAAGCCATGAAACAGTCAGTGAATTGCTCCAGATCTCATCATTACTTTGAAGTAGTGAATGGGACTGTTGCTGGTATGTCTGGCTGACTTCCATCCCAAGTCACCCACAGACACGAGATCTACCGGAGAACCTTACGCTTAGGAAACACGCCACTCCGCCAATTGACATAGTGGTGATACAGACGCTTTCCGATTAGAAGGCCCGGGTTCAAATACCGAATGGAATAGTGGTGACGAACTCCAGTTGAAAGCGGAACTCGAGTCTGGTAGTTCTCGAGTGTAAGAGGAAACCGAATGTCGTGAAGTCTGTGCGTGAAAGGTATAACCTGAAAGGCAGTCAGTCAAACACAGCAAATGCTAAATTGTTGATCGGAATCTCGAAATCCGTCCTGTCCTAACATCTGCATTAAAAGCACCTGATGCAGGGAGTCCCGTCGACAATGCCTCAGCACATTGTTTCTTGCATGAGTTTGACTTGGTTGTATATAATTTCTCGTTTGTCTTTTTGCTAGCTATGGGAAATTTAATCAGCCACACGAATTCCGTAAACCCTCATCATACTTGTGTCGGTGCGCAAACCTTTGGATTGTCCACAGTCATAGACTCCTCGACCGTCCAGTTCTCAATGAAAATAAGTCGCGAAAAAGTACGGAAAGTTATTTAAGAAAACAGAAGAGGAAAGAGTTGTCTGCTCTTGCTTCGACTCTCTTCCATCTCCCGTTTCCGCTAGCTCCGAAATGAAAAACCCAAATGAGAGACGCAAGCATTCAATAATAGACCAAAATAAATGGTTTTCTGTTAGTTTTCTGTGTTAATCAGTTAATGATCGACCAATCTCCCGATTACTTCGGATCATTTTTAATAACTAAGCTCGTCATGCGGCATTTTTGCCCAATTTATAAGTTAACATAACCAGTACTCTGTCGTGGACATTGTGCTATCTATCCTTGACAAACATGAGCGGGCGATGTGAAATAAATGGTTGGCGTCAAGACTGCACCACTGTGTGGATTATGCGAACCGGTTATTGATTAACGTAAACAAAGCATCAATCTATGGGTTGATCCGATGGTGACTGACATTGTCAGTGACGTCTTTTCAGGGCGATTTTCCACTCCCAGGCAACACCATCTATCGTACTTTTTGACTAAATGGCTAATGGGTTATTAAAACAACATCAAAGTGTTAGGTAGTCAAAGTGACCGTCAAACAGACGATTAATTGTAATACTGTCACCAACCCAGGTAGCATACGGAACTATTAAGAATATGAAAGTGGATCCACCAAAGATTGCTTGTAATATAAAACCTTTACGGTCCCACAGGATGACACGCAGAAAACTTACAAATCAGAGTCTGCAACTGAGTTTTTCGTTTTTATGTTTAGTACTGTAGGGCCAGCCGAAGTAGAATCGTACTTCTGGTACCTCCAATGATTGGGATTTACCTTAAGCACTTTGGTCCAGTTTACCAGCCGAAAATAGCGTACTTTGCGCCAGCCAGGCAGGCGTGGACTACACCAAAGTCAATTCACAATTATCTTAGACTACATCGTAAAGTTCTCACATCGTACAATGGGAGTCTTGTACTGCGGGGTTTGATTCTAATTTACGAAAAAATATTGTAGCAGGCATATTAATTCGATCATTTCTCTAATCTGACTGCAGTAACTGCTAATCAGTTCCAGATTATGAGACCAGGAGCTCCGCATAATGCTTTATTTATTTAAATTGCTTACTTTCCAGTGCTTCACAGTCTACCTTGGCGGTGCTCAACAAATGTTTTACTTACTAATTCGATCCAATTCGCAAATATTGGCTACTTATGACTTTTTCGCCGGGATAAAGCAGTTTCATGGTGCTACGATCCATTTAGTTGGCACGACATGAAGAAATATTTCAAAATCGGAAGGAAATCTAGTACTACCTTTAAACGTGTATAAACTCACTGACCACACGGTATTTTGTTATTTACGACTTCCTATTTATCTGGCATCCAGAATTCGTTTCCTTCCATTCCTGATGACGAAACTCGAAGCAACCAAGTGTTTGTTGAGTTCAGTTTAAACCGTACCCTTTCCTTCTGTTGTCATTTTGCTCCCGGTGTGATGAAATTCACATGTCTTGCCATGTTTGCTCCCCACCCCAGTCAATTGCAGTTCGGCCGATCAGTGAAATTGCATTGATTGAAGGCTTCACTCTACCTAGAGGGAAACACAAAGAGGATTACATTCATCCCACCTAAAGGTCCAGACTACATGGTATACAATCCGAGGAACAAATTAATATCTGTACTTTCGTCTGGGCACTAGAATTGGGGACATGGTGAAGTCAGAATCTCATTTTTATCAATGAAATTCGCGATATTTCCCTCTTAGCACATCCGTGCGTTTGTTCGAGCTGCTGCTCATTCGGTCTGTTGGATTAAAGCAGTTATCGTGTTATTCCGTAGAGAGCCTATCTGACTCGCTCTGTTATGCTTAGTGTGTCTTGCCGATGACTGATTGTCCACGCTGGTCCATCATGTGACAGTTTGCTTCCACAGATACAAGTTCACTAAAACAGTGATTTCCAAAGACTTCTAACTGCCGGCAACAGTTTCAGCACGATAAATGAATTGTAAAGTTTTCCAACCTGTACCTAGTTCCAGTGCTCAAGCTATATATTCAGAATTCAACCAAATCGGATCGCTACATTTGTGCTTATTTCCCAGTGGGTTAAGAAAACTGTCGCCAACAGGAGTAGATTATTGGTTGTGCTGGTAAGGCGATACAGTGCTGTGTGAAGTGAACAACGTCAAATCACCATAACCCCACGTGTCGAAATGTGATTGGTAGCTAAATTAGTTTTAGGTGCTTCTTAAAATAAAGCAGTATAATCGTATTATGTTCAATGATTGCAGTAACAATGCTCATAAAAGATATTCTATTGGTAGAGGGTTTTACATCTATGAGATGAAATTTATCGTGCACTAATGATGGACAAATCACCATTGAAAAAGCATCGAAACGCGAAGTAGTTGTTCTATTCAATGCCTTATGACCACCCACCTGATACTAGGATCGAAAATGATTCATTGCAAGTCAAAATGAAACCTTTCGAATGTAGCTTTAAAAAACATCTACTCGAGCTAGGGAAATTGAAAATCCAAATAACAGCGATAGTGATGCCGTTGTTGATCAGGTTTGACAGGGATCATCAGCGGTAGGTAGATCGACTGGAACTGGAACATCGGACGGATGATCAGGAGTGGGATATTACAGCTACCGTGGTAATTTTCTATTTTTTAAGTTATCACAGATTATCTAAAATGAAAAACGAAGAGGATCATATGGATCGAGTGCCCCAAAAGTTCTTGTGTCGCATCGTATTCACAGAAATTTTCTTCCTTTTTCATTGGCATCCATCGCAGTAGTTCACAAAAGCTCGGGACGGGATGGCAAGACAAAAACATGCAATAGCAGACGAGTGCAGAACTGTCCTCAGGTAAAGATGCAAACGTCGCTGTGTCTGTGTGTCTGGAAGAGAGACAGAGATGGGTTAGTTCTTAAGCCCGGTTCAAGCGCTGAGTTTTCATGCAGGTGTTAGGTCAATCGATGCAACAGCAGATAGGTAAGAGTGGACTGATTTGCAATACGCCGTTCGACCAGTCTTCCACAGACAAAAGTGATTAGTGTAATCGGGGAGCTTTGGCTAGTGAAGCTGATCGGTTTTAAATTTTTCGTGGTGATCAGTGTTTGGGAAGCACATTTTTGAGACACGGTTTCAGATTTCAACCAGATCAGACGTGATTTTGAAAAACTTTCCGCAGATGGGAAAGGATTACATCGCGTACGCGCGTAAATCGTAAAATAATAGATTGAATTACACAATCCCGTTTAATCTGTAATTGGATCTGTAATGATAAATAGAAAAGCCGCCTAAAATAAACCCGGTAAAATTCTCTCGTGGACACCGAAAAGGTCACCACGTGTGCGCCGGCACAGTAGTAACTACGGCTAATTTGAATTACTTTCTACCAACGGTTCCTGGTAAATCGGCTGTCATGTTGGTTTCCCCCGATATCACTGCCCTCAGAAAAAATTATTTAACGAGGAGGCCAAAACACTGATTTGTCTCTCTTGCAAACAAATAATCCTATTCTTTCCGCTATAACTGTCCATCCAGTACACCATTCAGTCAGTAGTAACATACTTGGAGATGATTCTGATCTGAGGTGGTGGAGTTTCCCGAGAGTGACCTTATTTTACTCGGAAGAAATGTTCCATCTGGGTTCTCCCATATCAATAAATTCTTCACTAATGGCTTCAGCTGGACTTGTAAATACATAACATTTTCATCCTTATAAAATTATTTACAAAAATCTCAACACCGACTGGTATATCCAGATTCGACCATGACAAAAGTAGTGAGTCGTTCAGATACGGATTTAGATAATTCATTTTTCACAATCCTGATATTGGCTGACCCAAATACCAAAGAAAGCATGTTGCGGAACCTATTCCCGTCTCCAAAACACTCGCCAGCTTTGACCGTGACCGACATTTTCTTACTACATGCTATGGTTCACCTTACAGTATTAACACACCAGCAAAAAAAACCGGACAGCGTGCCCTTTGACCCGCTGTTTTACAACACTGTCACCAGTATTTCGTTGAGACCACATTCGTCCTCATCCTGGAATGGGATCACACGACGTCATACCTCAAATATCTTCTAATCCATCTAGAAGAAGCACACGTGCTGGCTGGCAGGCAGCCCTTAAATGCGCCCTTCAGGCCAAGATGTCCATTTCCGCATTGTGGAGTACCAACATCGGTTCTCTGTTTACTAAAATGTCGGACCTGTCCCTCGCACTTAAATCACCGATCCATATTCATACGTGTCACCTACGTGCAAGAATCGTGTCAGAACTCGGCTATCGGTGATTCACTCGTGTCGATAGACACCTTCAATCTCCATCGGTAGGTCAGATTTTCGAACAGAAGAATGGAGGCGGTGTGGTAGGATACAGAAACTCCTTCTGGTCTGGCAAGTCCGACGCTACTTATAGGTACTCGCCATATAGACTTGACCGTTTCGCAACACAGTATTATCCCAGATTTTCCCGGCGTATTAGAACAATCATAACGAACTTGTATATTACCCAGGATAGCTCACAACACAACATTAAATCATTTTTCGACTATTTTCTGCCGCCTATTTTTCCTCTTCTTGAGGATAGCCTGCATATTATTGTACGTGATTTTAATCATGCATTTACCCTACCACTAACTGTGTTTGATTTGACTGGCCTCTGCGTTACTCCCACCAGAGGTGGCTCCATTTTAGATAAGGTAATTACCGACCACCCTGATTTATTTTTCCTGAAACTGCGTGCTCCAATTTCAAGTAGTAATCATTGTTTGCTTATGTTAAGGCCAAAGATAGGCTCTAAGTCAGCCTACCATTCCTTCGGGCAAACAAATCAAATCGGAGTTCGCACTCGAAACTTTTCACATAACAATCTTATTCTTCTTCAGAAATCTCCTTTACTCGCATTTACTTATTCCTCCTTTGAACCCCTGCTCAATGACAAAGTTTCACAGATATCTGTTGTCTCATAGAAACACTATTCATCTCAAATGGCAGCGTCTCCAACCAGAAACTGCACCCTCTAATGAGACTCAAGAAGGATTTCTACAAATCCCCTAATAACTCAATAAAGGCGGAAATCCAACGCATCGACATGACATTTGCCAGCCAACTCTTGACTGGTAACAACAATCGATTCATACGGCAAGATATTCGACTGTTTTGTGGGAAGCAAAAGAAGCATGCAAAGATTTCTGCGGATGTCGGTAGCATCAATCGTGCTTTCATCCGTCCTTCCACTTATACCGCGGTCATTATTTGGTCAGGTTGGTGATACGACAGTTGCAAATTTTTCTAGAGAAGAAGTGCTCGGCCTTCTCTGCACCACTGAAATTACCACAGGGGTTGGTCCTGACAGTCTGTCCTCAGCTCTTTTAAGGCATTGTGCTTTGGCTGTGACTGATGCATTTACCTCTCTAATTAACTCATCATTAATCTCGTCTTCTATCCCTGACCATTGGAGACCCGTTACAATTATTCCCATCCCAAAATCTAGCAGTTCTACTGATTTGGCAAAACGCTTTCGCCCCATCGCCTTAACACCTGGTCTAAAACTGTCGGAGCGTGTCATACTTAAACGCCTGCGTTCTTCTATGTATCCTCCTGACGACCCATTTCAGTTTGCCTATAAATCTAAAGCAGGAATCCAACTTGACGCAAATCGCCTCCCCATTCAACTACATTCCGTAAGTCCTCAACGCATAGATGAACTCTGGCGCTGCGCGTTTCAGACTATTCTTCGCATTTGATTCGGACCCACTATTCTTCTACATTTACAACTGGAAACTAATTGTCCCACGCCCTATATCATGACTGTCGGAATACTTACTAACCAAACCAATTACACAACAATGCGTAAAACTTTCAAAACGTGGTTAACAACTCTGAGTTGTCCAGGTCTGTTTTACACCGTTTTCTCTTCTCAACCTATACATAACACTTCAAACTAGCTACCTCGTCTCATCTGTTTTTAAGTTTATGCTAGTAGGTTTCTACTCAACCGTTTTAAACAACGTCATGATTTACCATAAATTTCTCTGTCAAGCTATCTTTGGTTTTGCGACTCATTGCACAAGCTGGTTCAAATTTCTCACATTCAAGTTCCTCAAATCGTCGCTTCTCCTTCTTTTTCTCGATCAGGTTCCCTTCTGAAACGCCTTTTCAACCAATTGAAACAATTCATCAAAATTCTTCTGGGGATCCTAGTGATTAACAATTTCACGTACCATGTACTTTTCGCATTTCTATTTGTATTAAAGCTCCTTCGAGGTTGTATCTCACAATCATAACTTCGGAACTACATGAGTAATAAAACCACCATCTCGCGGTTTGATACGATGTGATCTTACCATAAATCCCTCTTTACTGTCCCCCAGTTATATAATCTGTCTTACTCTTAAATGGATCTTCAAAATTTTCGCCGTGGCTACAGATGTGACGATGTTGATTCGTACACCAACTAAATATTTCTCTTAAAATTTTGTTCCCACTGTTATCAGCACTTATTTGTTCGCAAAATTTCTTCTGATCCCACGCATCGTCTGCATAGCGATCTAGTTAAGTTATAGCTTAATTTCCATTAAATAAATTCGTTTTTCGTTTCCATACCCCCATGTTCACATCTACGAACTCCAGTCACATAATGAGCGACAATCTTCTGACAAACCTGACCTTCATCTGGCCAATTCATGTGGCATCCTGTAATGATGTTCATGATTATCTCGTGAGATGATTACTTTAATATAATCTTCTTTTTACTTTCGATGGCGTGTTATTTTCTCCCTCTTATATATTTATTACTTCATATTCTGGTCTGAAATGCAAAAATAAATTTACTAACGCAAATGATCGTAAGTTGCCAGTTTCATTACCACCAACGGAGCTTCCGACAGGTTGTCCATGCCTAACTTGCCGAGTTGACTTCTCCGGTCCTAGTTGTCCAGAAATGCAGATTTTCATAGGTGGTCGTTTCCCAAGTTGAATCCATTTCCAACTAGAAAGTACGAAATAATAATACCTGTTCTCGTGGCTATCCGACCTAGCTCTGCTCCGCTCTCAGTTTGTTTTTCTGAGACCCGCACATCTAAAAATGTGAGCATCATCATCATACTCTTCTGTCCTATTCTTTCCAGCATCTTCAAATATGACCTGTTGTCATCTCACAACAATTCCATAATACCGGTCTTCGACTTAACACCCCATTCTCTATTTCTTAGTAAAATCTTATATACTAATTGTTGTCAAATAGTGTAGCTGAACATGTTGTCTCTGCCATCAATCTAAATATAATACAGACGTATCGTGGGTTCCTCTACCACAAATATTATGCCTGAGCACCATTTTTACTTCAAACTCTAGGTAAGAGCTTTACGGCTTAACAGTTATTCTGCTCTCTAGTTCTTAGGCTGGACAGAATTCCATTTAAACAGTAGTCCCAAAGAAAATCTTCATCTACATCAAGGACACATTTCTTCTTCAAGAGTCGCAGGCTGATCCTGAGTTCGGCTCGTCCCATCCCATATTTCCGAATTATTCTATGGATATGCGGTAGATTCCAATAAAAATCATTATAGATGTGTAACGGCGTTTCACTCAGAGTTTCCCTGTCCTCTATATGCCTAAATCACCTAACTATACCAGGTGCATAGCCCCTTGAACCTTGAAACACTACTTGTCTGTCGACGAATTAAACGTGCGTTTCAGTTCTGACCCTTTCATGAATTATTCAATTCTCTCTGCCCAAGTATCATCTAATATGACGCTAATGGTCTCCAAATCCATTTCCACCTAACTAGGCCATCAGTCGGGGCAGAATTCCTCATATATCTTTCTTCTATAAAAACTGTTGTGAAAACTCTAGTTCCCTTGTCCACGCCAGTAAGCAGCTGTTTAAGCTCAGCTGTAAGGGCTAATATGTCCCGCCTATAATTAACCTGACAACTAGTTATCACGATTAAGCACTCGAAAGGGTTAGAGTCCTAGTTCATGAATGGTCGCTCTTGCTGTGGCTCACCTGGTATTCCTGAATATAGCTTACTTGTTATATTACATTCTCTTGAACCCTCCGCTAAAACAATTATCTGCGACGCTTCTCCTTACTGAGTGGCATCAAATCTGCAGTTACCACTTGCAATGGTGAACTATCGACGAGCGAGACTAAGGATTGC
>LUCM01008997.1:0-41973 GCA_008360955.1 Fasciolopsis buskii | reverse complement strand
GAATCATGAGCAGTGCATATCCACCACGCCCGAACTGGGACGCCAACCTGAACTAGGACGAACGATTCTGAGTCGAACGCCTTAGCCATTACGCTACCGGGCAGGCTCTGAACGATTTGTTGAACTTCACCACATGAGCATGTTGCACTTATCCGTCACTGATTTGCACGGTTACTGTCCGTCAGCTTACAGCGATCGACCGCTACTCATAGAAAACTTCCCTGCAGGTAGCCCAAGTACGACGAAGGCTTTGGATATGACATACAGTTCTTGATTACTTGATACGTTTCAGTATTTTGAAATTGGTTTTTTACATTTTAATTATCCATTTGTATCCGTGCAAATCTTTGATATTTAGGTGCATTTTCACGTGTTGTTCTTCATCAAACCTTTCGTAACATGCCCGGTATCATAATGACCGAGGCGTTCTACTCAGGTTGGTTTGTCTCGGTTTTGCGTCCCAGTTCGGGCGCGGTTTATACGCACTGCTGATGTTTCCTAACAAGAATGAATTAGCTGTCCAGTGCTTCCATGGTTCCTTTATGGTGAGTTGAGCGATGATAACACATGGTGAATTATTTATTCAAATTTTCATTCTTTGTTGGTACCTATTCTTCGTGCGATCTTTTTGTTGATATCTGTTCGCTTTTTCATATCTTTTTGAAAGTGAATTTCGCCAAACTGTTCTCTGCGGTGAAGCGTTCTTTACAAGGGAAGACCAAAATAATCTCGATAATTTTTGTATATTGGTGTGTATCATCTTGGCACTTAAACGAGATGTATCCTTCTTGGTGTTTTTCAACACCTTTGAAAATGATCATTCAAAGAAAGTATTAACGGCAGCAGGGCCTTCCAAATGCTTGAGAAATTCCCGGTCGCATATTACTTGAGTTGAATGATGCTCCAAACCTGAAGTCAATTAGGCTGAGTGGGTGAAATTGAAAGCTTTACGAATTTAACCGGCAAACGACTTGCACAAAAGGGAGTATCAGATAATACCTTTACAATACCAACCGTTCATCTCGCCAATTAAAACCTCTTCAGCAGAACGAACAGTTGAAAAAATAACCCTCTCTTTCTTAGCATTTGTTGATTCTAAGTCTTTCACGAAGAAAATAATTGGCATTGCCTCAGTGACAACCAAAGTCTATCCTTGCCAAAATAATGTAACAATCGTTTTTAAAGCAAAACTAGCTCTCAAGGCGGATAAGAAAGCAGCACAATGGGGAAAGGTGAACCGAACCTCCTTGCTGATCTACATAGAAACCCCACGCGTAGACCACCAAAAACAAGATGCCTTTTGAACCTTTACTTAGATACCCTCTTGCAAAAATGTACAGCTGTATGGTTGTTTATTAGCCTTTTTCCCATTTTAATAACTACAGAGCTACCCTGAAAGATTAGTTATTCCCTACTGTTCCTGTTTTATTGCACAAAGATGGTCTCGATGATGCGCTCCAGCTCATCCGTGTCTCTGATAAACTCATCGACACTTTTACTGGTGTCCGGGAGTGCGAGTATTCGAGCCTATCAAAGCAAGAAGAAGGAGAGGGCGTTGATGGAATTCTGCTAGCTATTCCGTCAATAAATGTTTGTCTCTCTCCAGAACTTTGTAAGCTACTTGATTACTTTCTTTGAGTAAAGAATAAGCACTGGGCGAAGGGAAATCGGGCCTAGGCAGTTGTAATCTGCTTCGATATATTGCGGGACTGACCAGTCTTTACAAGCGCCGTTTCCTCCGGATGTTTGTGTTCCCTCCAAGGGAAACACATTGCCAAGTTACGGCATCCAAAACAAGTACGGATGGATTTATCTGGGATTGAAATGGAGTCGTGTAGTGCGCGGTGGAATGGAACATCGGGTGACAGTCTGAGGAAACACTTAGCTGTTACTTCTAATGTAGATAGTAACTTCCAGTTGTCCCAGGAAACTAACGTGAAGTAACCCATCGGATAGAGATTATATTAGTTACTAGAATGCAGCGTGGCTATCCATCCTACTGACAGGCTAATTTTGTAATTCATGCAAACCTTCGGGTGCGGCAGAGGCTGGCTTTTATTTAGCTATTCCTTTCAATTATATCTGGTAGAATCAGTATCCTAAGCGCAGGGTTCGGAACCACCTGAATGGCCTGAAGATTGCGAATGATCTTTTATCTTCGATAACTGGGGCAAGTATTGCAGACAACAAGGAGGGGTCCGAGATAATAAAAAACAGCTGCAGCTGGTCATCCTTTTCTTTGCCGAGGAAACCAGAATTGCTTGGGAGGAATTTGGAGGGTCAGTGATTTTCTTTGACAAGATATCCCATGTCAGACACCACATCATGCTGAAGTGGCGCCACAGGACTTTGCGCAAATTAACTCAGACTGGCTTCGCTTAATGGATGTTGGACGCGTACCGGATGATACCCATCCTTCCAGATTTATTGCTCCTCCAGCAGAAAACATCTGTTGTACGAGTAACCTGATCTTACTTTTGTGCCTGTCGGAACGTCAACCTGCACTGAAAGGGAACTGAGGTACTCCTGTAGCTTCATTTCTGGCTCATTCCTGCTGCTAATTCCCACGTTAAGAAGAAAGTTTACGTGCGTCCAATGGGTCCGTAACCACCTCTGGGGCAGGAATATCTGGCGATTGGGGAAGGTGAGAAAGTCTTTCCCGATGAATAACTCTACTTCATTGCTGCTAATCGCTATTAATTTGTCGTTTTTGAACACTGGTCCCAAGGGAATGACAAAATTGACTGGTCCAACTGTATCTAGTGGTCAGCCATCTTTCATCAAACGACTTTTCTGCCGCACGCATGGGTGATATTTGTAAATCTTAATTATGCAAACGCACAGTGGGCCTTCCCTGTATTGACGGTTAATGCCACTGTGTTATCGCAACAGACAACCAATTTAAGTAGCATTCATTGAAAGGAAATACACAGTTGTTAACATTGACGGCTCTCCCTTTTTTCATCATTACGTATGTTTCACTCTTCCTATGAGCGTGTGTTCTTCCTGGTTGTGACCAAACAATTTTGGCTCCGGACATTCGGTTTTCTCTACTGAGTAGGTGACTAGTTGGTATACTGATTTTCGGGAGTTGGCAGATTTAATCAGGAGGTCTGGTTTTCCTCCTTGGTCTCCTGTCATCTGTTACTTTCCTGGGGAAAGTCACTGTCAAACTGGTCTCGTTTAGTGAATTTTTCATTTAGGCTTCATTATTATACAAGCCGTTTTTTACCAGAATAAGAGAACTCATTGTTACTTAACCGTTTGTTTTCAATCGGGGAACAAATTCACCAATCACATGGGAATGCATTGTATTCTCGAGCTTATAGCCTTTCCATTCGAGAACCCGAAACCTCATTTAGGCCCCTAGAATAGAACTTTGCTGTTCCAAGACACCGTTTGACATTATTGTCAACGTCAACACCAAAACAGCGACCGCGATTTGCTTGCTTTGCATGGACGCCTTTTGTGCGCACACTGACAAACCCACCTCTTTGGTAAATGCCGAAATCCCTAGGCAAGAACGGTGTCCGCTGATTTGTTTTAGTCCTTGTTTTACCTTAAGGTACGCTAACAAAAGATACTGATTTCTGTTCACCCGCCCGTAAGCAATGAAAATTATGCTGGCGCGAGCGTGCACGGCCAGCATTATTGGCCTATTCGGTTAAGACCTCAAATGAAATTATTTGGTGTCCGTTCTTCTCGTTTGACAGTTCCTAACCGTTTAGCAATTTACATCGCCAGCAGAGGATTGGTTGGTCGCCACTGCGAGAACTTCATGTAAAGGACATTATACAAGTTCACCAGGACAATTCGACCAAAATCAATTCCTCCATGGTTGCGCGCGTCGGGTATCGCAGAAGTTTTTCTGTCACGCTGCATTGTCTCCTTTGGTATTTTAAACCCTGCAGTAAAATTTACTGTGACCGTTGGCTACGAGGCCGGGAGGCTTATTTAGGTACTTGAAATCAGTTTTAGATGTAGCATCGGTATCTACGACCTGGTCATATGCTTATACTTCAAGAAAACTGATCAACGGTTCAGGCAGTCTGTGGAAATTGCGACTTATTTAAATACCTCCACGCCTGCCCATTTTGGCGGCGGCAGTTTTCTCCGAATTTGGGGTTTTGGAACCAACGTGTGAGCAGACTGAATGGGCAGTCTGATAGAAGACAAAGCGGTGGTCTTCATGGACTCGGTCAGAGATATTGAAGCAGTAACTGGGACCGGGTACACGTATTATGCGACCACGTCCGTTGATGTCCGCTGGACTCACAAGCCTTTTCTGCATTTTTCGTGCAACCGTCTCTGGAGCCTGACACTAAGGACGGCTGGCATCATCTTTACAACTATTAGAGGACGAAAGTGTGCACCCAGACTGCACAATCTTAAAACGCTGGAGAAAACTGCGGGCTAACAAGTGAATACAACTGCACCTGATGGCACCCCGGGAGCCCTGCTGCTTTTTGTTCATTAAAGAAAGCAACTACCAGCTGCAATTTCGGACAGACATCAGGGTACGGATTGCTGTCACCCATTTTACCTCTTTTTTCTCGGATTCTAAAATTGCAGCTATCAGGGCACTTCATCCAATGGGGCAGAAGAGATGCGAGTCAACAATCAGGGGCGAGAAATTCATGTGTACTTTAATGCAAAATAGTGAAGATATGACAATACGCGTGAGGGTAACTCACAGCGGAAACTCTGGACAATCGTAGCGATTAGAAAGCAAAGACTTTTGAAAGTGCGGTGCAAGAGAAGAGGCATAAGACTCATGTACAACAAAAACCAAAGCAATGAATCGAATGTCATAACACTGATATGGAGCGAGAAGACAGATCCTATAAAACATGACGCCCAAAAATAACCAGTTTTCTTCCCACTTAAAGCTGAAGTGGCTGGATTTTTGAAATGCTAAGTGGTCAAAAGATGGCCAAAGTTTTTTCAGTGACAGTTTTGTGGAAGTCTTCTCCGGGCGATGCCACATGTCCAAGGTCCATACACCCACAAATGGCAAAACATCAAAAATATCTGAAGCCAGCTTAAACATTTCGTAAGCAAAAATGCCAAAGGGGAACAAAGAAAACCGCTGAATAAAGAAAGGATTCAAAATTCTCGGAAAATTTCTCAAGACCAACAAACAAGCCAATTGAAAGACTTCTATTTAAAATGAGAAAAAGCCGAGAACCGCATGCACAATAATTAGTGTTTATCATTCTTTCCGTAGATTTTAACACGTGCTGTTATTGAACATTTAAAAGTTCTCTTTGCTCTAGTCCCAAAAACGTGCTAGACATTGAACCTTCAAGCTGGGAGGCATAAAGAAACATTCACTGCGGAGAGCCGGATTGCAGCCCATTGTTGAATTTAAGGTGAGTCCTGTTAATTTCAGGTGAGAGCAGGCAAATATAATAGGCAAACCTGACTGACACAGAACCGTCGTCAAAAGGCCGTACGTGTTTACCGCTGAATTTCGAAAGTTTAGACAATGGAATACCATCCATATAAATTCGACTTTGATGTAGGCCATGCAAATTGTGTCAACTTGACAGAATCCGTCAAACTTAATGGTCACATCCTGACGACAAAAATCACGCAAAATGGGCCTTCGTACAGTTGTTGTAGTGGTTCGAGTACCGAATCAACATGAGTAAATACGAAGGGAAAGGCATCAATTTCAGTCGGAACGAATACCTACGGTCGCTTTAGAGGGTCTGCTCCCAGGACGAATTTCCGTGCTCGTAGGCAGGTTGGTGGCGTACTTCTAGGCAGCAGGTGAATTAGGATCAAACAATAGGGCATTCTGCAATCGCCTCCCTACTGTTCCCCACTCCCAAAAGTGAGACTATTTTTTTCTCCTGGTGTACCCTGCATTGGCTGCCAAAATTTGTTGCGGACCTGAGTTATTGTCTTGAATTAATCATCGCGGACCAGAACAGTAATAAACGGAAACGTTGAGGGTCCCAGGCCGTCCTAAAAGGAAACTTTCTATTCTGAGATCTAGAAGTCAAAAAATATTTATGCCTTCCACTAGGGTAAAATCTTGTTCCATAATCGCTGAAAGAAACGCAGAATACTGCCAAAAATAATGAAACAGTTCCTCTGGAAATAGTTTCCCACATCTACCACAGTAGAGCAGGCATATGAGTAAACGTAAACTGATATTCGAAGCTTTCAATGTCTATTTTGCCTAATTTGTCGCAAATTGCACTCTTCCTCCTTACTGTTCGTTGGCCTGGTGCACTCTGCATTCACCCTATGTATCTTTATTGACCCGAACGACATTAGAATATTTCTATCTAAATTGAACCCCTCATTCAACCCGGACCATGCGACCTACCGTAGCTACTTATGGCTTCCCAAGTATCCATTTTCCTATGATTATTTCTTACTTAATCAACTTTTCTATCCGTGCTGGCACCTGTCTCCGCAAAGTAAGACCTCCTTCATTGCCCTAATTCACAGAATGATTTGCGACAGATCCATTCCAACCAGAGGCTCATTGGCCGTGATCCAGTTATCTCAAGCATTATGAAAAGGGAACGAGTACCTTATACATTGAGCTCTGGTCTTCGAACGCAGAATTACACGGTTTCTTGCAAGTTATAGCGTTTCGGGTGCAACGCAGTGAAGCCCTTCGGCTAGCAGTTGGTGGTAAGGGTTTTACTTGGGCAGGATTGATATTCGTAGCAGCAGCGATGGGTTGCCTCTAGAAGGTTTTCTTGTCAACCGTAATTTTTAAATTTACGTATAGCAAAGCGCTTATGTTTGGCTACGTTTTCTACTACACTCCATGAATGTAGCTTTAATTGGAAACCGCATAAGAACAGCATATGCACAACTTTCAGAAAAATTTTGCAGTCCTGTCACCGAACATGGAATATGGGCAGTAGCACAAGCAGAAATTAGCATAGTTCTAACGGCAACCATAGATGCACGGTAAATGGTAATAGTAACCACAGAATCGTAAGAACTACCAATCCTGCTTAGAAGTTCAAGTGACAGTAAGCTCAGAAAACGACCGGCGGTTGCTGGACCCTGTAAATCCGACTGTCGGGCAGGTTCAGTAAGATAGAAAACTACCGCTGTCCAATAGTGTTGACAGTATTCCATCAGATACTGTGACAACGCGGCCAGACTCATTATTCAGGTATTTGAGACAACTGACCATTTGCATACAAGGTCTGCAAAAACGCCCCCGAAACTTTTCTGCACACTCCCAGTACATAACCTGAAAAGATTCCGAATGTACCCCTTCGAAACAGGACAGGAATAGTTTTGGATTGTCATTTGAATTTGCCCGAAGGCTTTATCTGCATTTATAGGTGTCACCAATTTCGTATTCCTTAAACACAAGCACAACTAATCTACTTGCTTGCGCGGGCAAATATGTTTGCCTACAATGGATGGCCGCTTTGGGACGCTTATTTTTGGGTCTAAAGATCCTACTGGAAAGGTTTAAAAACCTGAGCTTGTTCGGCCGGTCAGGATGCTATCGACGAGTCAACATCAGATAGTCAGGCAAAGTACATGAAGTCATTAATAACAATTCACAGATTAGTTACACTGTATCTAACCGCACGAATAAACAACCAGACCGATAGTGTTGGCGGGTTACAATGGCAGAACGTGTAAATGAGAGTAAGGTCAACGCTCAATATCGGCAATATAAACGCGTGGGAATTAAGTTAATGTTTGTTCTTCAGAAAAATTTGACACAATTTTCCGACTAAGAAGAAAGTCCTAACTGTGATGAATGTGCCAGAATTACACTCTAATTGACTGAAAAATACTACGGCAATAACTCATTGGGGACTGGCGTAATCCAGTATAGAAGTTCGAATTGGCGGCGGCAGTGCAAGCCGCTGGAATGTATAGGTCAATCTAGGACAAACTTGGGATATACATAGATGATTTTTTAGGGAAGGACTCCGGTGTAGTCTTGTGTTAAACAAAAGTAAGACACCTCAGTTCTCTACGTTCTTAACTAACCGAGTTGCATAAATATGAGAGGGTTCTTTGCCATCCTGATGGCAGCACATATCCGGTAGGGACAATCCCGCCGAATGGGCCCCAGGAAACATCGGCCAGTGTGTCAACAAAGGCGAACATTGGTCCAAAGGTCTGGTATTTTTATCAACCTGGGACCCATCGGGGCACTACTTCATGGCGTAGATGACGCCCATAAAATTGACGAACGTGTAACTTAATTCCAAGTGATAAATAGGTTTGATTGCAGGAAGATCTCATTTGCTGGAGTCTGAATGGTGTTCCTCCCCGGATTGCATTATTAAGTTGGGCCGTATGGATGCTTAGGCTTGGAGAGTAGCTGCCTCTTCCGGCATGATGCTGCAGTTGGGGCTGTTGACTGTGACCGGGATAGGAAATATTCGTCTGGTGGCAGTTTGGATAACTGGCTAGGATCTGAGGCAGTTTGGTCGCATCATTGTTTGAGGCAGAGGTGGCAGGAAACCAACAGAAACTTGAGGCCTAGTGATATGGTTGTGGTAATTTCGGAAAATGTCTATATGGATAAATTTCGGAGAAGAATCGTCCGTAATGTTCTTCTCGCAAGGATGGCCTTATTAGGGACGTTATAGTCGGAAAATCCCATAAAATGTTTTGACATGGCATGCGTAAGTTGTGTTTATCTGGAGATGACTACGGTTAGCTTTGGTCGCCGCATCACCCTTTATCGTGGATATAGTCCACTAGTTTGTTTGTTTTCTTTTTTGTTTGGTGTTCATTGCTCGATGTTTGTCTGGTTTAGTTAGGGTGCCTAGATTGGCAGCAAATGACAGTGGTGTAATGTGATGCGCTTTTCCCGGTATCAAAGTAGTGAGCGATTGATTTTGGCGGTGCATACGCAACCTTGCACTTTAACACATGCTGCATGTTTATTTATTGATCGTGACTGATGGGTAACTGGTCAGCGTGATGTGCTCCGGCTTTGGTGTCCGTTCCAACTACGAATTGTGATGAGGTAGTCACCCGCGAGGTCTTCCAAGACAATTGTGGGTTTGGGTCTAAATAAAGATCCGAGAAAAAAGGGAAAAGAGAGAATCCACTGTATAAAAGAAAAACAACAAAAATGGGTTACGACCCAAGATGGGACGTATTTCTGGGGTGTCCAATGGTCACCTGATCGTCATGTCCATATAAAAGAGCTTTCTGAACCGTAAACGAGCTCGCCTGAAAGGAGGAGGAACAAAAATACCATGAAATAAATAGGGCGGTTATATGTGAATTTCCCCCGTCTCCCCCTGGTTGCGCAAAGGCTTGATAACGGGTGTTAGTGCGGTGAGGCGTGTCACTTAGCAGTGTGCCCATTGTCTGCGTTTGGCACTAAGCATATTTGGAATGCTGATAACATGAATTTGTTCTGCTTGACAAACATTGCGAACGAGGGACAAGGTGTCGGTTGACGTTTGTCGGCGTAGCGCATATAGTGTTAGTGTGCCTATGTGGTAAAATATTTACGACCACTACTGCTTATGGTCTACTAACTTAAAGACACCCATTACTCTGGTAGTTTTGCCACTGTCATGCTTGTTGGTTCGCCCCTGTCTCCGCGTTGCACATGTAGATGCTGTGAGATCTATTAGCTTGCTGGTTCTGAGAGTTAATAAGCTCACCGAGTCCAATGCTTTTGGCGAAAGCATACCGCAGGGTTTCGTAATCACTTTGGACAAAGCTTATACAAGGGCTTCGATCGATTTATCCTTTTGCTGCGACTAGCCGTTTGTTTCCACCAATCTATTTTACTCCTAAATAAGGACTACATTGGATTCCCATCAAATTGTCTTTCTTTTGAGTATTAGTTTTGCTGCAGTTGCTGTTCGCCCCTAGGATGCGGTCTCCCTGGGAGTGTTTACCTTCAAGTGTGCTCATGCTCCATATGTCATTGTACCAATTTAGGTATCTTTACACACTAACCATTCCCTGATTATTCGTTTTCCTATTAGTATAATCAGGCTTCGCAGGCGTCGGTCGATTCCATTAAATGGTAATTTTGGAATTACCAGTTGGATTTGTTGAACGCCATGCGCAACGACATTTCTTAAGGGTCATCGTGGCGGACGCTATTAGTTGTCGTTACACACCTGTGTAGATCCCTGGGGCAGATGGAGAACTGCCTATGTGAAGGCATTACATGAACCCTTGGAAACACAAAATAAAACTGGCAAGAAAACACGTGTGCAAGCACTTGAAATACAGCCAGCCTATCCCTAGGACGCAGTGCGCGTTTCTAAACTGCAGATGGTGCTTCTTGGATTATCTTCAGCTAAGCGGAACTAAGGAGAAGCCGCTGAAGTCTGTTTTTTGACTTCAGCAAGGCTACTGTCTCCTTCCAGCACGAATTACTACCTTCAAACTTAAAGGGTTTTGGAGTAGGTGGTCGGGCGTGTAGGTAAACATATCACGCCTTTATTAACTGGTTGTTCTGAATCTGAATAAGGAAGTGGAATTGAAGTGGACTGCGGGCCACCGGGGACTAAGATACTGGGTGGATCCATGACCTTTATGTATTCCCCATTTATATGAATTTGCCGGTGACCTATCACTTTAATGTTTTATGTTTGCAGATGTTGTGAAAATTTTCTGCATAAGCATTAAAACAGAAATGCCTGGCGGACGTTTGTGAGTTGCGGCATGAAAAAGGATGTAAAATACCCTCCTAATGATAGCCAGGGTCGCTTGCGCATCAAGTACTCTTAAGTAACGATCGTAATGGAGGGGAGTGCGCAACTCAATGTTTGTAGTACCAAGAAAAATTGTTTTGGGGCAATAGCGACGGCCAAATTCAAGTCGTCAGAACGGTACAGACCGACAGAGGGAGCCTTCTGTACTAAAATCAGCCAGTTACCTATAGGCAGCACTTGCGAAGAAAGATGTACCCCGTCTGAAGAAAGTACATCCCTGATCAACCCTCATGGCCTAGGAATGCCAAGGTGGGACGTAGGAAGGCCGCGTGTAATGGATCTTTTACCGTTGCAAAAGGCATAACTTGAGGATTTGGTTGAGGCGTCAATTTTTTGAGATGTCAGGCAGGTTTCAATAGAGAATAACTTTTAAGCAGGCCACTTATCCGAATTCATAGCTTCAGACAATATCAAAATCCCGGTTAACTTCGCATCAAGTCATGAACCTGAATGATACTTAAAAATTTTACGAACAGCACAAAAGTGCTGTCGAGGGTGCCCACGGGAGAACAAACGCGACTGACCGTCAATTATCACAAAATTGCGTGCACTTGTTCTTATACTTTTCAAAGGCTTCGAACTGAGGAGTTTTCATGAAATGCGCACGCAGTGACAGTCTTTCTGCTTGGTGGCGAGAAGTCTATTCAGCTAGCCGTACAGCGGGCCATAATCTGCAAGGTCGCGAGCAGCGCCCTCACCTGCCTTTGTGGATTTTCTTATGAGCCCTTTAGGAATTCCAGGAATGTCTTTGGTTACCTGATAATGCCATTCTGTAGAAAGTGAAATCTGTAATTTAAATAAAACTGGCGGCATGCCAACGAGGAGATGTGACTGACGTTTATTTCCACTGACGTTACATAAATGAAGAAATACATGATGAGCAGGAATCCTTAGCCATGAAGAAGCATGCAGCTTTCTGAGCACAACGCACTGAAAATGACTCTCAGGCCGGGCAAATCGATGCATAAATTATGGAACACAAATAGCCCATCAAGAGCAGCGTTATCTTAGCTTTCTAAACACGGACTCAGGATTTGAGTAGCAGCAGCCTCCAAAGAAACCTGCAGGTCAAACACACTGTCGGTTGTGGAGCTCAAATAAACCGCTAGGAAGAAGAGCGAAAACTGCGCGGTGCCGCTGGCCTGTAGTATAGGAAGTTCCGATCCACTTAGACAGATATCAAAAGACTGAATGGACGAAAGCGAAAGAAAGCGGGAAGCACTACTGCTGGATCTGCCGTAACAAGAGATGAAGTGCTGGGGAGCGCAGAACTTGAAGGTAGCATTGAAGTTACCTAGAAAGGCCTCGGTGTTGCACTTGTTGGCTTAAAAACGGACAAAATAATACTACCTGCAGTTCCAACCCGGTCACGGCCAGAAACTTCGGCGGCAGTTGCCTGTGCACATAATAGTTTGGCCGCTACATTGACAGAATACAGAGTCAAGAACGTTGTTTTAGGATACCAATGAAGATTAAAAATAACTATATTCGCTGATGTTAATTCTTTGGATGGTAAATGGTAGCCACATGGTAAACCGGAAGATCCCTTGGGAGAAGCATTCCTATGAGTCCTACACAGATGAGGATCTGCTAAATATCCAAGGGAGGAAACCCTAGAAATAAGCATACCCGTAGTACCGTATTTTAAACTAGAAATTAGATGGTGCGGACCGCCGACTGACCACCAAGAAAGGTTCAGGTAATTAAGGTCAGTTGGGGCATTAGCAGATGCACAAGCGATCAGATGGGACCACACAGAAGGAATAGAGCAAGAGCGAGGAAGACAAGAAAAAGTTTCGTTAACCCTCCTGAAGCATTTACCTCAATGGTAAAAATGGGACGCAGGAGTGTGCCTCCATGATGGCAGCTCCACTCCGTCAACTCTTATAAAATTTGCCGGGCGTGGAAGCGACGCCGTCAGTAAAGACAACATTCATTAATAGAGTACCGAAATGCTCTGCATCTAACTAAAGTCGTTCGGTACGAATAACAAGCAGGTTGCGAAGAAGGTTTAGTGGGCGGGGAAAAGCAAACTGTAAACTGCCTCCACTCTATGCAGGTCAGATTCATGCCTTGAGTAGCCATAGGATACTTGAAAGACAGAAAACTTAAAAACTGGAGCAGCAATGTTGAAAGAGATAATGATGATAATATTAATAATATTGCCATGTATTTCCCGATTTGCGAAAAGCATGCGTAAGAAAACATCAAATTTGTACATGGGTGCTACAAAGAAAACGCCAGGTGTGCCAAGATCAGTGGCGGATACTGAGATATGGCCGGAGTTGCCAGACGGCAAGAGCGTTACGTAATGGACGGAAACGTTGAGCTGGGGGATGAAGAGCAGTGGAAAAACGGTAATTGGATGGAAGTGGTGAACACCAAGCGGAACACCATGCAAAGTAGATAAGGTAGTCGCATGTAACAACAATAAAAGGCCGATAGAATCCCGCAGAAGGTGGATTACTGTCAAGATCATCTGAAACCATCTGGAGGATATTTTATGAAGGTTTGTGTACAGGGACAATGGAACTCTCAAGACTAATGGTTTTATTTATATGTGGTTGGTTGTCAGCTGGACTGAGAGCTACATTGAAGAAGAGAAAGTTGGCGTAAAAACACTAGCTGAGTATGTCCCCTATGTTGCCAATTCCTCGTCGTAGTTTTTGATTTTAGCCTGCAGTCCGGGTGCGCGAGCCATTTCAGCGGCGATGGTGACCGTGAGCTTGGCCAACCGTAAAGATTTATCTGATTTGGAGTATCCTGGGCGATCAGCGGCGCAGTTTTGGTTTGACGGATCCGTACTTCAGCACCAGATGTAGCTAGCAGCGTCCTAGCAGGCGTACGAAGATAGCAGGTTTGGAGTTGCCCTTACGAAGATAGAACAGGCAACAACGCATGTAGCGCGGGTGAGGGATCTGAGAATGGCACTCGCATACCTATGGTCGCGTTAGGGTATACGGTGAACTAACACGTTCATTCGAAACAACTAGTGGCGTTCGACAAGGGTGTCCCATCTCTCCATTCTTGTTCAACTTCGTCATGGACGAGGTGATGGGGGATGCTTTATGAGTTCTCCGGAATGTAAGAGTCGAACTGGGAGCTAGAGGAAAGCTATGCAACCTAGATTACGCAGACGACGTCGTGCGCCTGTTCGAATCTGCGGACCATGCACAACGGGCACTAGATAGACTGTCGAGATCGGTTGCTCGGTTTGGCATGTGCTTTGCACCTTCAAAGTGCAAAGTACTGTTACAGGACTGGACGGCAGCAGCGCTGAACTTGATACTGGATGGAGAGGAAATAACCATGTTAAATCGTTCCACCTACCTTGGTAGCTGCGTGTCTAACGATGGTAGCTCGGTAGCAGAGGTAAACACGCGTATATCCAAGGCTCGGGCAGCTTACGCTGGATTGAAGCACTTGTGGCATCGGCGTGATATTTCACTGAAGTTGAAAGGTCGTGTTTACTGTGCTGCGGTGCTTTCAGTTCTGTTGTACGGTTGCGAGACGTGGAGTATGCGTAAGGGCGATGTTCGTCGGTTGGAGGTTTTCGACAACCGATGTTTAGGCAGTATGGCTAGGATTGGATGGAGTGTTCGGCTGAGTAATATTGAGGTTAGGGATCTGGTATTGGGTGCCAATTCTGAGAATAGCCTGTTTCAGCGTATGAAACTCAGTAGACTACGCTGGTTGGGTCACGTGTTGCGTATGACGAACGCTCGTCTACCATACCGTGCCTTAGTTTGTGTTCCTCTTAAGGAATGGAATAAGCCATGTGGAGGCCAACAGATGACGTGGCAACGTGGGATGAGAAAATGTCCACCGAACTTATGTAGAGTAGGTGTCTCACGCCTTCGTGGTTGAGGTCCGAAAGACTTGTCGACTTGCTGGCTGGAGACACTGAAGGATATGGCAGTGAACCGTGAACAGTTGCGATCGTGCTGTCATTTTCTATCGAATCAGAACGATTGTAAATACGTGCGTTTGTACAGTTGGACTGTATTTCGTGTGTTGGCTGTAGCAGCATCTTATCTTTTCTCGCCTGTGTTGGTCCACTCCCTGTTCCTATTGAATATTCACTCTTTTTATATAAACGTGTAACTCTGGGGAAAGGCAGCGGTCAGTGAGGCTTGCCTTGCTGTTTAACGCTGAGCGATATTGATGATGATGATGATGATGATGAGGGATCTGAAACCCAAGGGAGTAGTCTAATATGGGTGCCAGTTTGGGTTATGGTAACTATTGAACGGTAGAAAGTAGATCTGCAACGGAGTGCTTCTATTGCATAAAATGTGCCAAATAGAAATGAGCTATTGTAGCAGATTTTGGGGTAGTTATAGGTATGGGGTTACCAGTAACAGCGTATTCAGAGTCGCCATTACAGTAAAGATGATGAGATGACATGAGATGGGTAGGGTACACAGGCCAGAGTTGTTTAAATTCACGGAATGTTTTGGAAGCCTTGATCCATCGATTAATACGTTGACATTTTGGTCAACCTACGTTGAGATTGGCTCAATGGTTAGCCACTTTTGCCGATGGTAACGAGGGTGCATCCACTACAGGGAGTTCAAATAATGCAGTAGCGTGGACGTGCGAGAAAGCGAGATAACGAAAGGTGAAGCCGTATTACGAGAATCCTATTTGATGACCTCAGTAAAGACTCGTTCATGAACTACCATTCCAACTCATGTTCGCAGGCCTCCACTAGTCCAATGTCAGCTTGTGTCAGGTTAGTTAACAACGGAACATTTAGTAACTTTTCCATTTGGGCTTTGAACTGGGCCAAATTTAGACACGGTAGCAGGAGAATGGGGCGTTCGTTCCCCAGTTTACAGCAAGCAACTATGAAAAATTTTGCCTTGAACCATAGTCAAGTCTGCGGCATTTTTAATGGGTAGTGCATACTATAAATTGGGTACATGGGACTGCCAGTGTCATGCATCACATTTGCAACAAAATGAACAATATTATGATAAACTTTAAAGAGAATTAGAGAGTTTAGTTCGACTCGATGAAGCCAGGGTGGTTCAAGTCCAACCAGCTCGCATTTGGCTCTATAGGTTAGGCCAGATGAATTACCTAAAATATTTCTAGTGGTTCCGGCTGCATATTCTCGGTTGCTATTCTGTCAAAGTTACACATATGTGCGAAGACGATCGGGCATTATTCGGGTGGTACCTAGAGTAGCACTTGAAGTTGATCAGCTTGCGGGATGCTCTACGGATTATTTTGGCGCTCCTTTAAGCTACGGCGGTTTGGTGGTGGGCTTGATCATGAAAATTGAAAGAGCATGAGTCTGGGAGCCCTAGGTTCTTTACCGTGTGTGAAAAAGAAATGAGTGTGTCATTCGTGGCGACTGAGCACGGGAAAGCGTGACGTTCATACGTTGTTAGACAACTCACGTTAGCAAAGAACTTCACAAGCCACTTGGAATACTGGTTATTAAGAAGCTTTAGGTTTCCGCTAATAACTGTAATCGTGGAGGTAATTGAACTAGCTTCAAAACAGTAGACTATATTAATTTCGCCGGCAAACAGGATTGATGTCCTCTGGGGAAGAACTTTAAAGATATCATTAACATATGGCAGAAATAGAAGGGAAAAAACGTTGCTACCTTGAATATCCCCACTGAACAGTTCTGATACTTCTCGTCTAACCCAAGCCTCCATTTATCTTTCTGCTCTCCACCTAGCCGTAAGATAATTGCAGGTGACTTCATCGCCCCTAAAATTTGTCTGTCCTCTTTATCCGCTCCACCGACCCTACTCAACTTTGTTTCTGAAATGCACGCTGAAGGATGGACTCAGCATGTGACTACGCCCGCAAGATTCCATAATATCTTAGACCTAGCTTTTGCTCATAGCACTCCTAATGTTAAGGTTTCAGTGCCAAAACTTTTCCCTAGTAGTGACCACTAGACGGTGACGTGTAGCTTCCCTCTCCTTCACAAACCTTCCTCACCTATGTGTGCACCCACCATGCTGCCTCTTCCTATATGTCGACTCGTTGGGACGAAATCTCCGACGCTCTGCGAACCCTTGGTTGGTCCAGCTTCCTTTTATCGTTTGACCCGCAGAGAGCGGCATGCGACCTTTACGCAAAACTTCTTTTTACTATTAATCGTCTGTCCACTCCGAACACTCAACATAAGCCCAAGAAGCCTGGTAGGGTTTGTCGGCTCCAGGCGGAACTTTTGAAGGCTCAGAAAATCTTTAACAAAACGGGAGACTTCCCGCTCTTAGTTCAAGTCAACCGCCTGAAATAAGAACTTCTTATGGGGTCCGAACTTAGGTTAAAAGGCAGGAAATGCTAGCTCTTGGGTCGCCTAGCCCGGTTCGGAAAATGTCCCACATTTTCACAGCTCGCTCGCAGCCCAAATCCTCAGCTATTCCGAACTTCATCATATTCCATAGCTTGTGCATCGAGTCCACTGTAGATATTCCAGAAGCATTCAATACATATTTCTCTTCTAACTTCATTATTCGGACACACTCTGAAATCCACCCCATGTTAACTTTGGTTAGATTGTCCTCCATCTCCTTCGACGTTGCTGGCATCACCAATGTGATGAAATATGCCAGGCCATCCCACAGGCCTGGACATGATGGCATCCCACCAGTCCTATTTCGCACCGCTGGTCCAGGTCTTCCACTGCTTCTCCTAAATCTGTTCCCGCTCTTCTTGTCCGGCGCTACTTTTCCCGTCGCAATGGAAAGCATCCATTATTTTTCCACATCACAAAGAGGGTTCCATGCATGAACCTGAGAGCTTTCGCCCCATTAGTCACACTCCAGTTCTATCCAGGCTTATGGAAAAGATTATAAAAGAGCGGTCGGATTATTACTCCCAACCTTATCAACCCCTCCCAACACGACTTCCTCAGGGGCCGATCCTGCCTCACCCGTCAGTTTGACTTCTTAAACATGGTTATCTAAAGTGCTGATTCCCACCGGTCGATGCTGATAATCTTTTGAGACATGTCAAAAGCGTTTGACCGTGATTCCTATTCCCGACTTCTGGCCAAAAATAGAACTTATGGAATAAGAAATCCCCTCTTATCTTGGCTATCATCATACCTTTCCGACCGCTTTCAAGTAGTCAATAATAACGGTTTTTTTCCCAGCCGACTGCTATTACCAGTGGGGTCATTCAGGGGAGCGTCCTAGGTCCTCTCCCTTTCCTGCTATACATTAATGATATCTCTAAAGTTATTCGTCATGACACCCCATTCCTGTTTGCCGATGACATTAAAATAGTCTACTCTTTTGAGGCTGCTTCATTTAGCTCCACTCTTGCACTTATTAATGAAGATCTAAAGTCTCTTGATAACTGGTGCTCCAAGTGGCTTATGAAGTTCTCTGCTGACAAAAGCTCTCTGATAACATATAAATGCCATGTTCCTCCGGGCGCCCTCTCCATAAACGGCATGCCAATCCTTGTATCACACACAGTTTAGGACCTAGGGTTACAATACTCCTACTCTTTCAACTTCCACGAGCAGACCCACCATCAGACCGCTATGGCTAAGAGAACCGCCACAATGACCTTAAGGGCATTCCGAACTCAAGACTGCAGAATTATCACCTTCAAGTCCTATGCTAGGCCCCACCTCGAGTACTGCCCGATTATCTTTAGGCATATGCGTAAAGTCGATCGAATCGCAATCCAGAATGTTCAGCGTGCATTCACTAGAAATCTCCTGGGTCCTTAATCTAGCTCAAACTGCAGGGCTAGATGCGAGCTGCCTGGAGTTGAACCACTGTGGCTTCGTCGAGTTGAATTAAACCATGCATTTCTCTTTAATCTTTGCCATAATAATGTCCAGTCTACTACAAACGTCACACGCGACGCTGGTAGTTCCCGTTATCCAATTCGTAGTAGATAATACTTGTTAAGAATACCCCTGACTCGACTATCGATCAGGGCTAAATTCTTCACAGTTGCTTACTCTAAACTGTGGAACAAACACCCTAGTTCCCTGCGGTCGTGCCCAAATTTAGCTTAGTTCACGGCCCATCTGGCAAAGTTACTGGATGTCTAGTTCTTAATTAACCTGACACGAGCTAACATTGGACTAGACGAGGCTTATCAACATGTGATAGAATTTTAGTTCGTGACCGAATGTTTGCTGAGATCACCATCAGGGAATCGGCTTCACCTCTAAACTCCTCACTTTATCACAAGCCCCCGCTAATGCACTTTTTGACCTCCCTTGTAGTGGTGTACCCTCTTCACCAGTGGCTTGAGCGACTAACTCTTGAAATTCTTCCAATGTGGGTTATTCCCATTGTGTCCTTCGAGTAAAAATACATTCCTGCTGTCGCATGTGCTTTCTTTATTTTCCGTCCTAACCAATACCGTTCCAATTAATTCATTTGGACTGGCCCGGCGTCCTTCAAGGATTCCTAGATGCCATTACCCTGTGATTATGTTCTTCAGTAAGTAAAACAAGATCTCCCACGTTGAGTGATTCTAATTTCTTAATTCAATTCTGATGACTCTGATGGGTTGGCAAGTATTACTGGATCCATCATTTTCAAAACACTTGTACAAGGTAGTTTCCAGAAATTGCTTTAGTTACCCCCGGTGTCATTTAACCGGCCGGCCCGTTTTTGATTTCTGGATAAGCATATATTTTGGTTTAATAACCATGTACTCGATTGTTTGACGACACTGAGATTAGGGTTCGCTCATCTTCAGCCAGGTACACAGACATTGTCTTATCATCCATCAGTTGTTGTTTCACGATAGCCGTCAACGTCCTCCAGATGGACTATATGAGCCGCTTCCCCACTACGTCAAGTTGACTGGAATAAGGCTGGTTGGAGTACAAGCAAACATATTTGATGTTTTTTCGGCGGAAAATTCAGGCTACATCCATTCGTCGCCACCATCTTTTGAGGTTTTTTGCAAGTACAAGGGGTTCAATCCATTGCCTGACTACAGGTTTCTTGGCATAGCACTTCCCCTATGTGAACCCTTGTACTGCCATCAAAAAGGAGGAATCCTCATTGTGTAATGCACATTTGAGTGAACAGCCCCAGGCTTTAGGCACGTCACCGAACAGCCATACTACTTTCATGAACCCAGCGCCCTTCACCGATTATGGGCATCTCTGCAAGGGCCATTGGCAAACAGTTACCCTTGCCGCTGAAGGAGTGATTACCAGTTGTTTTCCAAATGTGGCATTTTGTATTTGCAGCGGATGAACGGAAAATTTTCCACCTTACCTTGGCCCAGCCGTTAATTTTCTGAATTGCACCACATTCTATTCAACAGGTGATTTTCACCCGCCTGATTTACTATTTTTTTGGCAACGCCTGATCATATTGTCAGTGATTTGGTGTTTATTGGGGAATATAAACAGGTTTTGGCCTCAGAATTCTGCACTCGTCCTTCGGTCCTGAGCAGTTCGTCAGTTGGTCACCACTAGCGTGTGATAATTTAGTTTTACCATGGTGTTTCTTCTCCAGTGGAAAGTTCTCCAGCTGCGATAAATGCATAACGTCACTTTCGGCATTTATGACCTCAGCTGCAGTTATCGCTTCGACTTTTCGTTCGCCCCTTAGTCGTCTACCCCTCCGTATCAGCATCCAGCATTCATAAATTTTCATCCCAGCCATCACCCGGAGCAACCTGTTCCAATAAGAAGAAACTAACAGAGGGGGCTAAGCGGAACGTCAAGTTGGACAATTTGGATGTTTGGAAATGTCAGTTCGAATTCTGTACTCGTCTACTAATTGGGATGCCTGTGTTCTAAAAGACGTCTCTTCCATTTGTCACAAGGATAACTTACCGAGTATTTTCAAACCAGGTGTGCAATGGTCAGCAGATTCCACTTATGCAAATTGATTAATCTTGGTCAATTCTTGGATGGCCGTCAGCCTGCCAATCACAAATTTGCTGAACCTGGCCTTTACGTCGTGGAAAGGAAACATTCTGGAATACGATCGACCAGCTTATTACACCGCAGTATCTTTCAGCATTTTCACCACTAACGCTGCAGCCGTCAACCTCAGAATTATGGGAAACGTTCCCAGCAGGTCCAACCTTGACCTAGCCAGTGGCGTCCCGCTTTTATGTCAACCAACTGCCTCGTTCCATGTGCCGTTTATGGCTCCACCTTAACCCGATTGTGAGGCATTGGAGAATCTGTCCATGCATTGATCCTGGAGTTGTTTTTTACACAATGGCTTCCATGAAACCACTGGCCGTCCCACCTTACTCAGCCACTCCGATCGGCCGCACCACTGATTTTATAAGGTCAGCTTAGTGACTCGCTCCATTCCGTTCTTCCATTGCACAACCGAAGTTATGCCATCTTGTGCGGTAACACCCACGCAGAGACAAGGCCAAACATGTCGCACAAGCTCATTAATGTTGATGGAATCCCCCTTTGAGTCGGCAGTGTTTCTCTCATATTCGAGCAAAGGAAGAATTTGTCGTCTTCTATATTTCACTGAATACCCAGCATAAGTTCCGATAGATAATTTCCCCATATACTTTCCGAAAGGGGATCGCCCTTGCTCCAAACGCGCTTAATTTTGAAAACTCAGTTCGCTCGTGGATCTTACCCGGATTGTTTGCGTTTTTATAATGTCGATTCAACTCCATCAAACGAGCTCTAGGCATCATCCGCGCAGAACTTCCTTTTCGAGCCGTTTACGAAACTAGAGTTCAGCTCAAAACCTTGAAATTATAAGAATTCTTCCAGTGCAAGTTTATAACAGAACGGGGAAGAGACCACCACAAATGGATATACTGTTTATCTGTACTCTTCAAATTTTTATCAACATTCTGGACATCAATAAAACAGATAAGCGAAGTGCGTCCCTATTCCAGCTTGATACTTTTACTCGAAAAAACATTTCCTGAATATTCTCAATACGGCCAACTTTCCCGGATGAAACTTGCACGGGACGTTGACCAGCGGTGTGGTGGTGTCTAGAGTTTTCAGCGTACAACCTTTGCGTGGGAGCATTTTGCACACGCATGCGCAATCGAGCACGGCCCAAACCTCCTCCAGTTTCTTGAGTTTCAAAATACTGGACGATGCGGTAAGTGTGAAACTCTTTTTTCAGTCGCATCCTTGAATGTAATCCTTTACACGAGCCCGGGATTCAGGTTCCGTTGCGCAGCCCTAACATCCTTTGCATTCATTCGTTTTTTCCACGGTCTCCGTTTCAATTATCTTAGCTTTCTCATCGCCCTGGTTTTAGTCTTGTGGGCCAGATAGCCACGGTTTCCAGAGTATGGACGCTGCGAATCGATATTTTCGTGACGAGTATTATATTGCACCACCGCCAGCGCTTGTTGATCTTCGCCAGGTACCTATCTCCAGTAGTCGACTAAACCCTGAAGTTCACTGTCAGTTAGACGCCTCAAGCCATCTCATACCTCACCCTCCGTCGATCCGCCAAGACTTCCATAGATTGCCAATATTTGAATTTGCGCCAGTTGTCCGTAAAGTAGCCAAACAAAATTTATTTTCGGCCTATAACCCTTTACGATCGCTGAAGCGCTGGCCTTAAACCTAATATGCTTCTATTTTGCCGCGTATAATGAGTGTCCGCTGGCACCTGGCACCCCGCGAAAGTCCACATCATTCAAGTGATTTCACAGCGGAATAGTACTCCTGATCGAGCTGGACGGTCTGGCAGGTAGCTCATTGATCATGAACTCCTCAGGAATGTCCACCGAATTGCCGCCCTCAGTTGACTACAGCGCCTCCCCTTTTTCTCCAACGCCGCCGACCGCGTTAATAATGAGTTTCGTTTGTTTGTTCGGTAAATCAAATTGACTGACAAAACCCTCTGTAACTCGGGTTGCGTCTGGCAAGCTATCAAGGATATCTCAACCTCCACTTGTTTCTTTGGCTTGTACTAATTCCACTTTTACAAATCCTAATTCCATGGGCTCGGCAGGTCGCCTTGATTCCGTAAAGACGACTTTTTGCTCCGTCCTTTCTGTCGCTCTTGACTAAGATTCATTGTATAATGGCCAGTGGTGAGTGCCTTTGCACGCTCCCCTTTGACACCCTTGGATATGTGATCCGTTCAAACAAACGCAACAGATGCCAGTCCTGCATCCCGCTGCTCTCCAACTTCCACCTTGAGGAATCTATGACATTCACCCACCTTCTGCCTTTAATCAGACAGGCTGCGACTTTGTTGGCTTCGACATGCGATAATACATGTACTTGCTCACGTCTCCATCTAACATGACCAGTTGCTGCATCTTGGGTAGCCCTATTCACTCTAACAAGACTGTCGCTGTACTTTATAATACGGCCGAAGCTTCTTCGGCCGAGCGTCCCTGAAGGTCTAAAGGCGGAGGTCAAACCATGAAATCGGAGATGCACATAAAGTTAAGATCAGATCGGGGCAGCCGTTGACTTAATGTTATGCTGTAGGTGGGCACTTCTATTAGCGAATCTGGCATCAAGCACCGATCACCTCTCGTTTGTTTTGCTTCGGACGGGACGCCGTCCATATGCCGGCCGTCTATTCTAGGCTGCTGCTGAAGCAAGTTTTGTGATATACTATGCTTTGATGCAGCCTACGAGGCCCTTAAATTGAAAATTATTTTCGTCCTCTCTGTTCGGGCGCGACAATAGCGCATCAGGCTGCCGAAGATAGATTGGTTTGGACTCGATGGGGTTATCTCGCTGTTCAAATACGTGGCAGTAATTTTTCGGTTGTCCCCACAAGATCATCATTGCAGCTCCTGGTAAGTCGAATGAATTTCCTAATTTTGTGCTTGTGATCTTCAACGTAGCGTTCTGATGACTGCTTTACTCAATTTAAAATGATTTTCCTTTCCGCCGGCTTCGGCTTTACGATCACTCAAGGCAGCGACTTGGAGATACTTCAATTATAATTCCACGTCTAATTCAGCTTTCCTTAAGATGCAAATAATAGCAATCTTAAGACCGAACCATACAGAACTGGGAAGTGATATTACATAGAATGAAGTAGCAAATTCAACGTCTACTAAATTGTCATGGTCAAAAAACGGAATTCATATATTTCGAATTACTTTCTGTCTAATTCGAAACAGCTATTACTCCTATTTTTGCACTCAGACTGTGCTCATACCCAAGCTTAGACATTTAAGCATCGTTAGAATTCCGCTTATTACGCGCATCCAAAATGATGCTAAAGTCAAATGAAAACAAGACCGGTCTTCACATTTATGCGACACTAAACTAAACAAAATTAAAATTCCGAAATACGCGGCTAACGCAACGGCGCAAAGAGAACCAGAGGTCAGTTTCTACCAATCACGAATGGCAAACCACCTCAAGACCCGCAACGCAAACAAAGTGGCGACCTTCGAAAAAGTCAACAAAACAATCAAGTGGGACCAAAGAAATTGAGTGGAACATGCGAATTGTTGAGTGTAAGATGTTCCCATTAGATAAGTATAATGTTGGAATGAACGTGAGGCTCATCGTTGACTGTTCCCATTAGGCCGCGTATGAATTAGCTTCCGCTTTTAACGCTATTTCTGTGTAAAGAAGCGTAGCCATTTGCGCCAGTAAGTCTCAGTTCTGGTTTGCTGTTGCTTCTTCCATAAATAAACGACATTGTTTCGGCGGAAATTGTCCCGTGCCTCATCTTTTTACACGGCATGAAATCGGCGGTTGCTGATGAAAAATCAAATTTGGGGGTATTTGGAGAACGTGTTTCACTGGCAACCAGGTGATGCATATCAGTCATCAAGACTATTATTACACTGCTCACGCAGGCTTCGAGGGATGCATTCTAAGGGGAGCATGAAGCGTTCCGTTTGGTGAGACTAAAGATACTAATGGCCTCGGGATACAGCCAACTGGAGATTCTTAGCAGACGGAACAGTGCAGGTATGCCACAGACACTTCCTAAGATGACTATTTTGACTAGGATCCATTACATCCAGCGGAAAGCTTAATATGATTTTAGGGGGCGGCGGTCGGGCCTCACTTGCGTTACCGTGTGGAAACTTAGGACCTGATACTAAATAAAAACGCGACCTATTCAGAGTCTGGTTCAATGGTTAGCAATGCAAATGGCAAAGGTGCAGCTGGGAGAGAGCTACAGAATTTGGTTAAAATCGTATTAATGATTTTTACAAGAAAAGGGCAGGGCAAGAAGGGACAAAATTGAAACGTTTTATATAATAAGGATCTGACGGGGGTGAACATGGGTAATATCTATGCAAACTACTGGATCTCAAACTATTACCAGCGGCATCCAGCTTCGGAAGCAGCGGTGCAGGCTATAGGTGCGAGCCTACTGCTTCACTGGTACGACCAGCAACACGTGAACAGTTTCGACGAGAATTTGATCAAAGCAAAACCAGTGAAATCATTCAAGATCCTGTTATACATTAAATGGGATGAGGCGTACGCTGAAGTAGGGACTTGGTGATTGGGATAACGCGATTGTATTTCCGCCGGTGTCCACTTTACTGAAAGTGTATCGTACCTGTTCGCTCGCTCGGGGACACCAAGGAAGCCCCCTTCTCACCGTGGAATGAGATTTTCGTTATGTACTTTTACTTACAGTAGCATCCAGGTTGCTAAAACTAGGATTCTAAGAAGATATGTTAAAAAGATGGGTGCATCTGTGGGGATAATGTCGACTGACTATCGAGGCTGGCTTGGTTCTTTGGGCCACTTCCTCTCTGTGCCAGTTGAATTCAACTGGAGCTGACGCAACCGAAATTGCTGGAAACATCTGATCCGAACTGGGCATCATCACTAGCTGCTTGTACCAGCCATTTCGGGCCAGTATAAGCTGGGGTGAAATACATAGGATTGAAACAAAGCAGCGATCGTATCTGTACACATGAGAACGCACGAAAGTTTTCTGGACAAATTCAGGTCAGTCAGTCTTACCGGAATCTCGTGCTAACTCATGGCGAAGTTAAACTGGGCCTACGTCTGCCAATATCCAGCAAAATCATCATCGCTTTTCCCAGCCTGACGCGGCATCATGAAGAATGGATTTTGTGTACTCAACCTCCCTTGCATACTTGATGAAGAGTCGGTGATTGGCCAGTCGTAATTATGCTCTTCAATAATGATCCAGCCTCGGTCCAAAAATTAGCATTTTTAATAGCTATGCCAAGGCCGTAAGGTCTACGAGGAAGCCGAATCTCAGTAACATCTTGTTGTCCTGGGTTGGGCTGGCATGTGGGACTTGCTTGTAAGTGCAGGCAAAAGCCATTTGTCATTCTTTAGTACCACAAAGTTTTGGATTGCTGCAACACTATGAACGTGGTGAATAGGATTAGGCACATAGGAATAACCGTTGCATCGCATTTTGAATGCTGAAAACAGTGCTGCCTTGGTCCAAAAAAAACAAAAGCAAATTGCTTAGATTGAATTCAGCGCTGTTTCACCCCAAATCGCAGGTGTTTACATTAATGTACAGGAACGGACTAAAGCCCCATTTGGGTCAATGAGTACATGGTTTATTTCCCTTAATAAGAAAGGACTCCAAATGCCTTGAACAACTGCAGCGATCAGTCAACCTAATGTTTGAAGGGAAAGGTGGTAAATCATACAGTGAACTACTCTGTGCACCAGATTTCTCGTTGGATTGAAGAAGGTACCGGGGTAACTTATTGGGGATCTCCTTGATCGTGATTGGCACGTTGCGTCTCAGCATAGAGAGCAGAACATGGACTCATACACGCGTCATCGTGAAAAAGCTTGTAAAGAACTGTCTAAGCAATTTTAAGACGTTGTATCTTAGGCAACACGGTGGCAAATAAATAGCATCGCCCTACAGGGAAACTTGTGGCGATGCGCAACGCGGTTGTAAGTGAACAAGGATGCGTTGTCCCGATGCAAGACAGGAAAAGGTACACTTTCGATGGATCTTTTTTCATTTTTCTCAAACTTCTGACCTAAAGTACGATAGCATGCAGCCCGAAATATTTTTTCAGTGCGGGTGAGACAACTTATTCCGTTCTCCTTTACTTTTTAGCAGAACCATTTGAATTGGACCTGGCGGAAGTGGATGCTAAACCGGAGTGCATAACATTCAAACAGTTCTGGACACTTGAGTGGCGCGTGTGAAAACTTCTTCCTTGCATTCGGAGCTGAAATGAACCCCTTGGAGACTGCTTCATGCCTATTGGGAGCTGCTTTCAAGGTCACAGTGAGTATCGGAAATCTAAAAGGCTTTACGCAAATACAAAAGATACTACGGTACAGTAAACTGACGCCTGCAGTCTGGGGCGTAATTAGGGTTACTTGGTGCCAGGGTCCCATGGTTTGCTGTCTGTTGCTATTACTGCGGTATGGCTGAGAAAAGATCAATCTGCAGTTATTCCGGAAGTTTTAACCTGGAATAGTCAGGAGGGAATTGATCACCGAAATTGAGGGAAGATCCACTACTAGTGCACTCGGGCTGTACACAGTCGGAAACCATATTTACTCTGGCTACTGCAAGCGTGTTGGTAATCTATTGTTATACCGGTCTAATTGGGGATATGGTTTGCACTTTTGGGTCCCGTATACAGATAATAATAACAACAAAAACTATATATTTCTCGAAGTGCGTTGAAAAGCATGCAGGATGCGTGATCATTGATCGAAATCCGTCAACAATGCAGAAGCAGCAAATTAAATTGGGGAAACGGTGAATTTAAAGAATAAAAAAGATAGGGACGGTGCGGGTAATGACGCAGACCGCAAAGCATAATAGCATGAATAGTTTATATTCTGGTTCAGTGAACCTGTTCTAGCAGCCATGGAATCCGCATTTTGTTTGGGTCCATGGAGCATATAACAACGGGCAAGAACGGATGCACACCAGTTTGACGGACGAATATGAAAAGAAATATTTCCTGCTTGGTTATTTTCCCCCGTAGGAGTTGAATGAAAGGGATTGATAAAAGGATTGTTAATAATCGTCGTTGTTGGTTCAAATAGTATGGCAAACATTTGGAAATGTCAGAAAACCTTCCTTATATGTTTATTTGCGTGAGATTAGTCAGTCACATCAATGTGAATCATCATAAAGTGACAGAAGCGTCAAAAGTTTGCTTAAGTATGAATGGAAGTCGTGGATAAGGACGAGAATAAAAAATGAAGTTGTAGGTAGTCAGTTCTCAACAGAAAAGGCAGTTCTGCATGGAAGGGCAATTTACTCAGCATAGACTGCATTTTGCGGAACTACTGATAAACTAGCGTCACCAGTTTTGACTCATTCTTTCATAGTTAATACGAAAACCAGATAGAATCGGCAATGGAGTTTAAGATATATGGATAAACACTGGGGGAAAACGAAGGGTAATCGTGTGCAGGCAAAAGTGCGTTTTGTGCGGCATATGCAAGCGATTAGATATCGGTATATGAACAGAAACACGGAGAGCTGGTATAGATATCATGATGCAAGGGCCATCGTGGTGCAGAAAAGTCACTAAAGTCCCTAGAGAGATGCAAATGAATTGCGACATTTACATCGGAAGTTCATTGATACATTCTGGACACCGGATCAGAAAACAGTTTGGAAAACGACTACATGTGGAAGAAGACTTCGGAAATGACCGTGCCAATGACGAATCTTACTTTGCGGCATCAATACAAGCAATCCAGAGAGCAGACAACCTGGAAAACAAAAAAGAGGTAATAGGGGCTGTCTGAGTGCCGTATGGCCAGTAGAGCCCACTGGATATTGCCGTTTTCCGCAAGTGGAACAGACCTCAGGCTTCTCAGCGCAGTAAAATACTTACGGTGATGGCCGTCATAATGTAATGGCAAAACAACGAGATAAAATGATCTAATTATGGTGGGCAGATAAACCTTGACATGACAAGCGGAATACTTAGGTCGATGTGAAAGAACCCGTGCATCTGAAAAATGAAGGTATATGCTTGGCGGTCCATAGGAAGAAACTTTCCTTTGTATTTAACGCTGCGCTCGAAAACAAATCTGTTAAAACGCCCGACGAGAAATAGAAGTTCAGCAAAGTGAGGACTTTGCAAAGGTACTTTGGGTTAGTGTAAGGTGTAAGGCATAAGTTTCCGACTGTCTCATAAAGACCATTATGAATAATTGGGTGCACCCATGGAGGTTAAGCCGATTGCCGATGATGCGGCATCTTATTTTGATGAACTTGGTAGGAGTGGAAGGCAGCAGTTGAATGACGAATAAGCTGAAAATAGAGGCATCAAAATTATACGCACACAGGAAGAGATAGATGGAACCTCATTAAAGTCATGACCCGTGCGGTGCACGTGATACATGGGTGAGCGGATGCTGAGGTTATTGACGGTTGTTTAGGTGAGGTCTGAATGTACAACTGTGGATATCTGATTTAGTCAGTCATTTTAAATATACGGTCAAAATGTCCGCAAAACTGGGAAAGAATACAAATGCTGCAGTCTCGGAAATTCTCGCATCACTCAATATAAGGGAAGAGTTAAACATTAATTGCTGGGTCACAAGTTGTCGAGTGGGCTACCAGTTGGACAATCACTTACCAAACTGAGTGGTTTGCTCCATATACCAGAATATCCGTTTGGTAAAGTGATAAATCTTTAAGATTTCCTAGGGCTCAAACTTACAATAATAAGGTGCGATGGTGAAGAGCTTGTAGATAAGGCAAACGTATTTAGGGGTATTCTGCAAAGTTTGGGCTATGACAGCGGACCATTTTGTGGGGGAAGCAAAGATTGATTCTCAAAGAGCGCAGCCGCAGGGGTTTCAGCTTCAGTGCAACATATCTTTTCTTATGTTTCGTTAAACTAAGTTTACCAGGAACATGTCCTGCCAGTTTACTTTGCAAGTTCTTCAGGGCTTTCCTGTCGGCTTAACGAGCGACGGAAAAGTAGTAGAATTGTTACCTAAGTGGTGTCTAGCGCAGAAAATATAGGATAGAATTTTAAATTTACTCGCCACAGGTGACCGGCTTGAAATTCCAATAGCTTTCTGTACTTGGCAAACTGGAAGAATGTCTTCAGATATTTGAAGTACGGGAATTGAGCAAGCTAAGATTTCTTGTCGAATGTTTAAATGGAATAAAGAAGTCATGGATCACAAGAGAGATCGGACGGACCTGGGGCGAAAAATGGTATAAAGCAGCGGAGAATCCCATCTTTCAATCGGTGTATCAATTTTGAAGATTCGCTATGTCCTGTTATATATTCCAAATTTCGTGATTTAGACTGACTGAAGGGAATTCTAAAACAATTTTGTCACAAGTGAACATAAGAAGAGTCCCGCGGTGCGATTTGTGGAAATGGTCAATAATGTGTGCCAGGACTAAAAGCGGCCCAAGAACGCTCACTGATTCACTCCATCCGCGATTGGGATAGTATTTAAAACCATCTCATGGATGGAGACAACTTGCTCTCTGTTTGATGGATAAGAAGGAAACCGATTTCAAGCGAGAGGCATCTAACAGGTGAGCGAAGAGGCGGGTGAGAATTTCTGAGTTTGAAATATGATAGAAACTTTTTCCCATGTTCAGAAGGGTAATAAAGGGAATTATCCTGCTGTCGACAGCCTTCGTAATTGATTCAAAGAAGTCCAGTCGACAGGTATTACATGATCTTATTTTAGGAAAACCCTGCTAAATTTTGTGGGTGGGATTAGGCTGCACTTGATACTAAAATAATTGTTTTTAACTAGACTCTGAAGCATCTTGGAGGGCATCAGGTTATGGTAAATAAGAACACAACTTAACTGAACACTGAGGTGGCAACTTCGTGCTCTGATATGATTATGGGAGCCCTCTTGTGGGATGGAGAAGTGCCAAAATTTACCGATTAATGGCAGAAATTTAACGCTGACACAGAAACATCGGGCCGGCCAAGTCGAACTTTGCGGGAAGGATGTCATCACGGCCGGGAGGAGCAGAAGATGTAATAGTAGGAAAGCACCGTTAAAAATTGGGAAAAGGTCAGCTCAATGAAGCAATCTGAAATTACCGGAAATCGATGAATTTTGTTGAAATGGTGTAAGAAAATAATTTACGAAACGCTAACACCATGATAATCATCGGAATTAAACTAATCCCCCGATGATTGCTATAGTCACTCCATGTGCCCTTCTTGAAAATGGGTGCTATCAGCGACTCACCCCGCGATTACAGAATACGCTCCTAGTTCCAAATATCATGAAGCAAGGAGGTAAGGAATTTCATCAGAGCTTCACCCAACTTGAAAAGAACTGGGGTAAGGTCGTCGGGACCGGCTGATTTTGCCCTCTTCAGAAGCCAAATATTCGACTCAACCTCCAATTCCGTTGGGCAATCAAGTGATACCTCCTAAGGATTCGCAGCTATAGACGTCGGCCTAAATACATTTGCGTGGGGCCCGCTAAACTGCCCAACGGTCCGGTCTTTGTTGTCTACCATGAATGGGCTCTCCATTCCCATTGCACATGACTTCACTAATGGAAGTTCGCCGCCCGCCGGTTTCGCGTATAAGCTTAAGCAGTCTTTGGATTCTTGTTGCTGCTGCCTGCACCTCCTTAGATGATGAAGCTCTACTCCCTAGGTTCCACCACATGTTGCTGCTGCATGTTTTATATTTTCGTCATTGATTCTGTTAAACCTTCGAACAAGGTTTACACTTGGTTTGAAATGCTTTGCAACGAATGTTCCCTGCAGTACACTGTAATCATCTTTGCTCAGTGGTTCTTTCATCACTATACAGCACAAATCACTCCGTTGTCTGGTTACCACTAGATATACCGTCGGGGGGTTGCTGACCATCTCCAACTCTAGCGGTTTACCTAAGAGCTGAGTCAAGCCTTTCTATTTGAAGCCTGTCTGCAGTCGAACTGAGTCGGCGGTGCTTAATGCTCATCAAGAACAAATACCCTGATCGTTGGCATCAACAAAACTGCAGACAGGGAGCAGGAAGATTTGACTCTGGTAGCCAGGCTTCTATTAGAAAAGTGAAATTTAATCAAGGAGCTCGAATAAAGTTACGCGGGGAGCCAAATTGTTTATTTTTGATCGACAGCTGATAAGGGTGCGGGAAACTTGAGAGAGTCATCAGTGACAAAGGATATAGAATGGCCTCAAAAATTTTGAGTAGATTAACGTAGTTGGCTAGATGATGATAGCTGCTGGTCAAAGGAACCATCAGGGATACAGCTGATAGAAGAATGTTGAATAGCTTTTAAAGACAGATTGTTGTGGATGGTCAAGCCCTAGGTGGGCCCAAAGGGCACTCTGGGTGACCAAGAAGGTAGGGGAAACGGAAGCATGCGTCTGCATTTACTGCACAAAACGGAAATGGAGATTGAAGTGTGCGTAGTAGAGAGCCAGCAAGAGGCTGAAGAACTGCATTGGTGGGTGAAACTTCTTGTTGGAGTAACAGGTGATGTATATTGGAGTTTGCGGTACAATAGGAAGTGACAGAAGATGGTCCGAGTTGCGTACCCAAGAAATAGAGAACAAGGGAAACAGATCTTAATCCATAATCAAAACGCTGATACCTGAGCAGGGGCTGGTCCACCCAAGGGATGCGTCGGCATGGAGATGGATGCATTGATGCGACGCTGAATTGTTTTAACGAGGGCGCCGGCTGCAGCTGATTTTGGGTTGAGATAGGCTTACAGAATGTTTTGTGACGTGCACTGTGAAGCGCCCGTTCGGCTGAAGTCTGTGGCCAATGTAGTAAAGATAAACGAGTTCAGAAGCAGGATGCGGAGGTAGAGCGCCATTCAGAGGAGCAGATTTAGCAAACTCCGTCACGTTCACGGTACAAGTGAGCGTGAGGTTGTGTAGTATTCGAAGATGTTGGCAGATTTTGGTGGCGGTTCAGTTGGGATTTCGGAAATTTTGGAATGACTGGGAATTCGGTGAAGTGCGGGAAGAAGTGCTTGCGTTATTGGTGCACATAATATGCGGGTCATCCGAAAGCTTCCATGGCGAAGGATCTATGCACCAGCCATTATCAGGGGTGATATAATTGTCTTTCGATTAAGCTTTTGACGTGACAGTATGTCCATTTGCCTATCTCGCGACGGAATCAGGTAAGGCTGAGTACTATACGTTGACGGAGATGCTACGAAAATCGGTGAGCAGGCCGCCAAGATCCCTACTTTCTGAAATACCGTTACCTCCCTGACAGCAGCTGGATGGATGGAGGTGCATCTAGAAATGCCACTGCTGAGAACTTCTGGGAGTGGCTGCACATTCCAGGCTTGACTCAGCTCTTAGGTAAACCGCTAGAGTTGGAGATGGTCAGCAACCCCCCGACGGTATATCTAGTGGTAACCAGACAACGGAGTGATTTGTGCTGTATAGTGATGAAAGAACCACTGAGCAAAGATGATTACAGTGTACTGCAGGGAACATTCGTTGCAAAGCATTTCAAACCAAGTGTAAACCTTGTTCGAAGGTTTAACAGAATCAATGACGAAAATATAAAACATGCAGCAGCAACATGTGGTGGAACCTAGGGAGTAGAGCTTCATCATCTAAGGAGGTGCAGGCAGCAGCAACAAGAATCCAATTACGTCCAACGACTACGATCCGTTAGCTTCTTTCAGATATAAGTACCGCCCGCCCCAGTGGAAAACCAATACAGAAAATTCGGCTAAGTCCATCAGGAGGTTGTGTGTTATTTACAACGGTCAGGGGTCCACTGTCTTAAGGGCAATCAGAGTCCGAGCGATCCATTGAGGCACTTATTTTGAGTTTGAACATAAATTAGCCCAGAATGCGAAGATAAATCCCAAGAGGTTCTGTGGGTACATGCAGTCATATAAGGCTACGCGTGAAAATCTAGGAATCTCCAAGAGCACGTAAGCGTATCTCAATGAAAATGAAGCCAAAATTCTTTCATTATTGAACAGCGTACGCCAATAACAGCAACTGTCATTTCCGGGATCTTCTAGTAGGCCGGCACTAGGTTTATTGAATGCAAACGAAGACGAAGTACTGTGGGAACTAACAGTAGTAGAGAGGCACAAATCAGCGGGGCCAGACGAAATGCATTCAGCCTGCGCGGCAAGTCCAGAGGCACTATAAGTAAATGCATAGGTACCAAATATGCTCGCGTTTTGTGAACAACTAGCTGTTGGCTCCATCACAGCATGGGTTCGTCAGGGATAGTTCATGCCCGCCGAACCTCCTGGTGCTTCGGGTTGGAACAAATCGTCGCATGAATGAAAGTAATGCTGTCGGGGTTTGTTAGCCGGATTTCAGAAAAACCTTGGATTCCCTTTAGTCTTCTTCGGCAAGACCGAAACTGTCAGCTTTGTCATAAATGGATCATCTAGGTAACGAGTGGGTTAGATTCTGGGCTTCAAAGTCCGGAAGAATGACTAGGAACCAGAAATAGATGCCACCAACGAAGAACCTCAGGGTCCTATTCTTGAAAATGTTGTAAACTGCTTATAAGTGAATAGACGCAGGAACTAACCAAGCCATGGTTTATCTTTGCAGATAGTATCAAGACAGAGGGGCACGATAGTTCCCACCATTCTGAAGCATTAACGCGATGGTCGGCTAGTAGAATTTACCGCTAAATTTTAAGAAATGACAGTTGATGACCATGAACGTAGATCAAGTAAGTATTAGACCATTACGATGCCTGTCCAGTGTCAGGGACTTAGAAGTTATCGCCACATTTAATGCACTTAAATTATGCGAAGAGGGGTGGGTTAATGCAAACGTATAAAAGGCATAGAGGCTGGCGACCTTTCTGTGTTCTCATCCACGTGGTCTGAAGATACAAAGGGGTCAATGAATGCTATATCTAGGTGACAGCTCGTTATTGACCGCGTTGTGCCGACTTCAAATAGAATTTTGAGCGGGCTCTAGGTCTTTGTTGGAGTACAGCTTTCCCGGATCTGGGATCAACAATGAGGTCGTTGAAGCCCTCTTCTATTTTTTTCTTGCATGTTTGCATATAATGGGTGAATGTGCCTTTCTGCATGGCAACGGTAACGTTCCAAAATACCAGCCTGTAGGAAAACAGAGAACTCCAAACTACACAGTGTTGGAAGCCAAAGAAACTCGCCAGCAAAATGTGCTGAGTATCCACGTGCAGCCCTATGGGTGAGGTAAACAAATAAGAGGCAGTCATTCGTCAGGACATGTTTTGAAATTGAGTTGGTATAATGGAGGCTTGCTGAGACCACCCGTATTCATGTGCCGTCTTGCACAAGTTCACATAGACACACTGATAGAGTGGAGGGTTGGTGACCTTTCGTAATCTTAGAAGATTTGCCACGGCTCGTCAGTGGTTCGCAGTGCAGCTAAGGAATGTGGGAAGCCGTCCAACCATCCTATGCGACACATTCGGTTCTTACCGTTCCGTTCTGTAATGAACAATCCGTGTTGTTTACCTGTTGCTCTTAATTTGTACCAAGGCCTCGTGAACTTCAGAATCACCGGATGCGGGAGGCTCGCTTTTTGATTCAATTTTGTAATTATTGAAGTCCTGAAGTGACTCGTGTGTGCAAGGCCGAGCCCGCACAGTTCGTTAATTAGTAACGCATGCTAATGCACCTACTAGGCTTATGACCATGCTCCTTATTTGGTTCTCGGTTCTAACTGCCACCCAGTCCAATGACCACCGTCACAAACGCATTGCGCATGTGTCTGAATGGTCCTTTGAACGGTGCAGTCATTTCTGAACTGCGTCAAATTTGTCAAGGTGGTAGGATCTGCAGATGGAAAACACTTCGTTGGTGAATTAAGGGTTGTTCTAGATTGGATCGAGAAGTGGAATGTGCTTATAAAGGAGAGAAAAAGGAAGTTGTAAACCCAAGGCCCTTGAAAGCCTAAGAGTACCATATAACTAGGCTTTATTCTGTAGACGTCGTTAAAAAGCCGACAGACCAAAGGATACTCAACGTGTTACACTTTAAACGACCGGTCCAATGTACCGCGGTAGCTAAAGCACTGAAGGTGAACTAGTCATACCAAGGTCGGCCTTGTCCCATCGTGAATCTTGGGTTTTGCACTACTGTACAACGATATATTAACACCCCATCCGGAAAATCATGTGCAGGATTGGAGTGGAACACAGATTTATTCTTCCGGATCGCTTTTTCAACCGAAAACTGACAGCCCAGTGCGGCCGATATTTGTGCGCTGCTCATAGAGGCCATCTAGCATGCTCCTTTCAAAAGATGCTCAAAATTCCGCCGCTTCCGACTGCCTCTTTCTTGTACCGGTCAGGTGTCAGAGTATTCAGTAATGCAATTGTACAGAGCCGAGTAATTGCGATGCACAGGTTCTTAAAGCAGTTATAGCAAGCGCATCACGAGACTCACGTTAATACGATCGGTTTATAGGTTTGGGCTTCAACATTTAAGACGGACCCCGCCTGCTTCGAGCAGGTGCAGCGATTGGCCGTGAGAGCGGGTGGGGGGCAGAATGGGAAGTCATAGGGTCAGAGACTGTGCTACCTAGATCTCTTCTATTTGTCCAGAAGGAGGCGTTTCGTGGTATTGACGGGCGCCTGGCAGGTTTAGTCCAGAGAGCATTTTTCAGCAAGAAAAATAGCTTCCGCGAATGGTCTTCATGAGAGGCTTGCAAAAGTTCCATCTAGACGGTTAGTTAGGTTGTAATTCTCCGGTAATAGGGCCATAAATATATGGAATCAATTGTTTGGTGCCTTCGGAAACATGCGGAGCGTGATTCTGTTACTGCTGGCTTCGGATCGCAACTGGGATGCTGGATGTCCCGAGATGCAGCATCTCGATTGCACATAAGGAATCTTGATCGGAACTGGAAACCCATGAGACTCGAAATCGGCTGCCCTCAGTACACCCTGTTTATCGTTGCCTTTTGGCGAGACCCATTGAAACGGTCCTGGAAGAGATGGATCCTCAACCAGAGTGCACACCATGGAAAAAATTATGGCTTGGGCCTGAAATGTTCGTGTGCAAGAACTTGGGCGATCAGGCATCTCTCCGTATAGGCCTGTAATCTAGCTGGAACTTAACTGGAACTACAAATTGAATTGAACTGAACCTACGTAGCCGGTGTTCAATTAATGAATTTTCCTGTTGTGTGTCTAAGTCTCTTGCATTTTCGCTGTGGGTGTTTTATGCGGTGATAACCGGGGGCAGATTTATGCTGTCTGTGAGGACACCATCAGAAGAGTGGGCTAATTATCATATGCGTCGTGAAGTTATTCCTTGCGATTCCGCTGCTTTACTCAGGATGTTTGTGGAAAATGTTTGGAATTACATGCGTAATTTCATCATCATCTTTCAGTGGTGACTGCGGGCTTGCGAACTTAGATGGCATGCCCTTCCGGTGAATAGTGCTGCCTGATCCACGGAGTCGAAGGCACCTTTCAAGTCGAGAAAGACTAGGATCGTAGAGAGGCGGTGTGTTTGGCGTGTTTCCAGTAGCTACCGAAGACTATTTGGTCGATGCAACCTCGACCTGGACGAAATCCGTCCTGCTGTTCGCGGATATTACTCTCGCAAATTGGTGTCAAATGACGCAGCATTATGGAAGCTAACACCTTGGTAACCATCGGAATTAAACTAATCCCCCGATGATTGCTATAGTCACTCCATGTGCCCTTCTTGAAATTGGGTGCTGTCAGTGACTCACCCCGCGATTACAGAATACGCTCCTAGTTCCAAATATCATGAAGCAAGGAGGTAAGGAATTTCATCAGAGCTTTACCCAACTTGAAAAGAACTGGGGTAAGGTCGTCGGGACCGACTGATTTTGCCCTCTTCAGAAGCCAAATATTCGACTCAACCTCCAATTCCGTTGGGCAATCAAGTGATACCTCCTAAGGATTCGCAGCTATAGACGTCGGCCTAAATACATTTGCGTGGGGCCCGCTAAACTGCCCAACGGTCCGGTCTTTGTTGTCTACCATGAATGGGCTCTCCATTCCCATTGCACATGACTTCACTAATGGAAGTTCGCCGCCCGCCGGTTTCGCGTTTAAGCTCAAACAGTCTTTGACCGTTACCTGAAGCGACCGCTTCCTTCATCTGTTCGGCTACCTTAACCCACCAGCTTTCGCTGTCATTCTTAAGACTTATCGTCAACTGACGCTGCAACTGTCGACGCATCCTATTCTCGTCCTTGAAGTTAGGGAGCTGGCGTTTATGCTCCATCAGACCCAGCGACCTTTGCGAGACCCAGTGTCTCTGCTGAACGCCAGATCTAGGACCACAGGCAAAATACCGATAAACCGAAACATCGTTAGCTGCGGTAGAAGGCAAAATGGGCACGCTAAATATTTTGTTCAGTCGGTAATTTCTGAGAGGTCGGGTTCGTATTTTGCTGACAGGCAAGTGCTTTATGTAAATCACACTTTTGGACATCTCTGCAGTTTCTTCGTGGACGTAGAAAATTCACAGTGAATGTCATGATCTTTAAGTTTGACCAAGTAGTCAGAGAAATCATCATGTTTGTTGCAGGCCTATTCGCGGCATGTGTAATGTAGCGCACCTGGCAAGATCGACCTTTTCACCCATTTTTCTTAGACAGCTAATTCGCATTTGCTAAAAGCAGCGATGCGGGGAGCTTTCTTTGGGCTGGATATCTCGGGGCTACATAGTGGCGGTGTTCTCTTCGAGTATCGCGTAGCTCTTATCTGGGAATGGTATACCCGCCATAAACGTGACGGGAGAATTTATGAATCCATCCGTCTAGGTGCCGATTATAAACTCAACGTTGCGGCCTTTTTTCTATAGGTTGGCTTCCCTTAATCGAGGAAGCACCTCCGACGAATCACCCCGTAAATGCCAGTCGTCCACTGATGACGCAATAAGATTGTCGTGTTCGAAGTTATAGGTAACTTAATGAACCTCGCAATTAAAAATCCTTTGAGCAATGAGCATGTATTTTGCGGAGTGGTTGTCTTAAACAAGACTCAATGATATAATCACCCACTTACTGAAACAGCGCAGTCGAATTTTGAACCCCGCTAGGGTCACTCGTTCGATGAACTGGTCGGTAAAACGTGCACAATGTTTCTGATAGGTTGACTGTTTCCTGCTTTATTGCACATTTTCTCTTCAAACACAGTGGAGGATCAGTATGGTCTTTTCCGAAGCTACCGTGGTAAAATGAACCCGCAAGTTCCTTAGGATATACAAGACCGCTCATCAGACGAAAAGTCAGTAATTCGAGGGTGACATGGGAAGGTTCCAGTATATACAGTGTGACTAAATCTTTAACAGCCTCCTCCCTATGTTTCGCAAGCTCAAAAGATATGGAATAAATTTGGAGAACCAGGGTACACTTTTAGAGCCAACTTTGAAGGATATCTCTCTTCTGTGATTGACTCTATTTGTGGTCATATACTGATCATATACTGGTCACATGCCTCATAAAATCCCGGTTTTTTCGTAATTTATTGCTTTTGCGAAAATCACTTCTATCTTTCCTTACACGCTACAGCTTTGGACGCAATGCCAGAACAAGGAAAAAGGTTGCACATGGGTCGAGATCGCCGTCCGTCCTTTACTGGTCGCAAAGGGCCACTCGATTTTAGGTAAAGTTAGTTTCACTCATCGCTGCCTATTTTTGTTAGCGGCAGAAGTTCTACTGAAATGTCAGATATTACTGAAGAATGTATTAATAGCTATAACCGGACTTTCTTCTATTTCAACTTAGAGTAAGGCTCGAACTAAATTAAGACAAAGTTTTAGGTTCTGTACGGCAGTGTTGTTGTCGGATGAGGATGACCGTCCAGAACTTACGGATTATGAACCTGAGAAGGATTCATCAAAAGAAGAGGTAGACAATATTTTTGACAATAGTTAGTTTTCAGATTCTCTTTGCACCCCGAAATTTGTCAGAAACTTGTGCTCCCGAGTCAGTCTCAGCTATTGAACTGCCGACTGAGGACTTCACTGAAACCTCACATGAAGGCCGTTCGAGGCGCTTCTTTTCAGCTGATGGGGACGGGGTAAGCTGAAAAATTAGAGCACTTCGAAGTTTAAATAATCTATGCTGAGTCTTCCTGATGCAATCACAAGCATATATTTGCCATCCCAGGGTTTTTCAACTTGTCTAGTTGATACGTTTGTATATACACACATAAGTATATATGACGTGAATTAGCAACAATCAGACCTTGGGCCTTATTATCCATTGGATTTAGCCATGTTTTCCTGGTAACATCTACAGACTGTGATCGTCTTTCTTTACATACTCCTGCCATATCTTTCTGGCTTTTCTTGCTAAACTGCCAGCGATCGTGTTGTGTTATTTGACCACAAAGGGTATAATTTTGCCTCTGCAAATATTAACATACGCAATGATTACCGGTAAGCATTGTTAACTGTTAGTGGTCCGAAGCCATATTGTACTTTGTCGGCTTCTTTCTGTGATGTGGATGGATGCGTCATTCTTCCTGTTCCATTTACCGCTCTTTTTAGATGCAGTCAACGAGTGCTCGTTTGCTTGGTCCGGGATCATCTGCAAACATCCCGCAGTCTGTTTTGACACAATACAGTGATGCCACTCTCTTCCTACTGGCTGACTTTCTGGAGCTGCAGATAGACCAAGGCGAAACCGAACCCATATTTGGGCGTGCCTTCCTCTACAATGTCCATTCGCGTTCACGCATTTCAGAAACATTTCACTTCGATACGAATTCCGACAACCTGCTGAACCTGTTTACTGGAAGTAATGGTGATCAGCAGGTCGGTTACCGTGAAGTAGCCACTATATCAAAGAGTGGTCTGTTCCGGGTTTCCCAGCTACACAGTACTGAAAAACCACCGACAATAACCAGTGTGGACACAACAATTCGTAATCCTGCTCGCCCATCGCCGCTGAATCGAGAAGCTGATAACCACCCCTTAGTTACTGTTAAAGAAGAGGGTGATAATTTTCCAAATCAAGAGGGTGGGATTATCGCTCCAAAGGACAGCTGTCGCCAACCATTCAGGTTAATGGGTCCTACTAATCTAGACACATGCTTTGCCAGTGGAACGTTCCTAGTCATTCGCGTGCGTTATGTGAATTTACGATAGTTCTTTGGCTTTATCTGTTTCCTATTAAGGTATACTTGTTATGTTTCCTGTCCTCGTCTAGGAAGATTTTCACTGACAACGATGACTGGATGCAAATACTTTCGGCCATTCTAAATTTAAAAACCATCCCATTGGTAGCGATTTTTTCGTAGACTATTTTCTTCCGATCTACCAGCCCAGCTTGCCAGAATGAGACGGTATCTTGACGTGGTGTGACGGAATGCATGCCTACATGACCCATTGAGCTAAACAAGACGGGTTACCTTAAGCCGAAGATTCAGCCATGCCTGGAAGATCAGTGGGCACAGGCCCGAAGAAGTGACCTCCCTGTCCTCCAGGTCGGGGTTGATTTGAGCTGGAAACTCAGAGGGGGAATTGAGGGAAAATTCAGACCAGGTAGGCTTCCACTCAGCCACTTCTCGTTGGCTTCGTTCTAGAACAAAAAGATTTGATTGAAAACCTTAATCGTTCTCCTCCTGAGCGGCCCAACATCCTAGCACCATCTCTCCACCACTTCAAAAAATCAAAGCCAGTGAGTTCCATACTAGATCGCTCGTCGTGCAGGCCAATCAGGACCGCGCTGCTCATTGGTTTGAGCAAGATGGTTGGTGGTAACCATGAATCATCATCATCATCAATCATCATCATCAATTATGATCATCAATCATCATCATCAATCATCATCATCAATCATCGTCAGTGATCAACCTCATCAGTCACGATCATCAGTCACAACCATCAGTCTTCATCATCTATCATCATCATCACTCATCATCACTAATCATCATCATCAGTCATCATCTTCATCAATCATCATCATCAATCATAATCATCAATCATCATCATCAATGATGATCATCAATCATCATCATCAATCATCATCATCAATAATCATCATCAACCATCATCATCAATCATCATCATCATCATCAATCATCATCATCAATCATCATTATGAATCATCTATATCATCAATCATCATCAGTCATCCTCAACATCAACCATTATCACCCATCATCATCATGAGTAATCATCATCAGTCATCGTTTTCATCAATTATCATCATCAAACACCATCATCAATCATCATCATCATCAATCGTCATCATCATCATTAATCATCATCTTCAACATCAGTCATCACCATCATCAATCATCATCATCATCAATCGTCATCATCATCATCAGTCGTCCTCATCAATCATCATCATCATCATCAATCATCATCATCAGTCATCATCATCAATCATCATCATCATCATCAATCATCATCATCATCATCAATCATCATCATCATCATCAATCATCATCATCATCATCAATCATCATC
>LUCM01008996.1:300820-316939 GCA_008360955.1 Fasciolopsis buskii | reverse complement strand
ATAACATCTGTGCATGGATAATTTGTCATCAGTACCAGGACTAAAAAAGATAGTGACAGAGAATGAAAGTTAGTGTGTGCAGTTCATCACACGTCGTCTTCTGCTCTCTGTTTCCACATCTTGGCTTATCCATCAGTGTCCATGGATGTGATATTATCCGGTTGTACAGTAAACTAGCAGATGGTCTTGTAACCCGTTTGCTTCGTCTGTAGTATCTTCGAATGGGATATACGTCTTGAGTGCCAGATGTCCCCATTGACTACAAGTGGCAGTGAGCAAATATCTTGTACGTCATACATTGCCGGTGGTTGTTTTGGAACCACGGTTTAGGCACCCTTTCGGGACTCCATATCAAAGCCTAGCTGACCCAAGGGAGAGCACCGGACATTCACCTTCCCCGTCGTACTTTGGTAGGAACATCCCAACGAGTTAATCAGTAGAACTTCCTTAGTGGAGATCATACTGGCACCCATCCCCCGAGCATCCTGACACATTCTGAGTTATCGCTTTCCCAGGATTTGCCTTGGCCACCTTCTTAACTTTTGTTTTTTGTCTTTATGGTAAGCAGAATGAAAGCAACAGGTCACTAGAATTGTTATATGATAGTGAAGGATATTGTGTATGGTTTTGCCTACTTAATGAACCTTCTGTATTCTTTAGGCCTAGCGATTTTGCTCGTCTTCGGGTCTATGATCTGGAAGTTGCCGGGCTGACGGAAGTGGAGATCAATCGACTAGTTTGTCGGCTTCTGGATCTGGGGCTCCCAACAGGAAATCTGCTACCTGCGTCGGATAACCTAAGTTCTGCATCATCCGCTTACTCATCGTTTGATCGTCCACCACACCTAGGCAATGTCTTTCGACCGAAACCCCTGCGCAAAGTAAGTACTCATCTAAGAGGAATGGCCTTAACATCTCAAGTTTTTATCTGACTGGAGCCGAATTTCTCTTTTTGTCAAGATCACTGAGCTCTAACCAGCCGAAAGCGTAGATCGCATTTTCGTCACATTCATTATTGCGTCACAAGTCAGGTTTTAACTTGACTGTTTTACGAAAATGGATATCAGTTTCATAGATAAAGGACACAAGAAAACCACAGTTTTTCATTTGCCGTTCTGCATCATTACTCATATGTGATAGAAGTGGCATGCCCTTCATGTAAAGACAATGTATAGTTTGGAGATAGATGAATTATGTAAACAGGTCATTGTAGTCGAGATTTGCTAAACGTATGCTGTCACAGCGAGACAGCTGTCAAAACGAGTCCGCTGTCACAACTAGACAGCACCTTCACGTGGTGTGATGGCTTGCGTGCCTCTATGACCAAAGGAGCTATACAGGATGGTCTATCTCAAGCCGAAGATCCAATCATGCTTGAAAAATCAATGGTAAGGGGCCTGACGAAGTAGTACCCTGGTCCTCCCAGTCGATGGCTGATCTGAGTTAGCAGCTCAGTCGGAAAAACGAGTGGAAGGATAATTGCTCAAAGTAGATGGGCTTCCACTCAGCTATTCCCCGCTGTCTTGCTGTCAAATTCTTGTCAGAACTAGACTTTGGTTGAGAACCCTAGTCGTTCTTCTGCTTAGCGGCTGGACTCCCTAGCAGCACTCGTCCATCAGTCCCCATGAGTTACACGCCTACAAATAATTCCGTACCGCATCGGCCGTCGCAGACTGGACTGGCCGTCGAACGTCTGTTTAATTCGGCTGTTCGCAACAACTATAAACAAAAAGCATCCCAGGCATTTAGAACTACGACGAGCAGNAAGAGACAGGTAGATGGGCTTCCACTCAGCTATTCCCCGCTGTCTTGCTGTCAAATTCTTGTCAGAACTAGACTTTGGTTGAGAACCCTAGTCGTTCTTCTGCTTAGCGGCTGGACTCCCTAGCAGCACTCGTCCATCAATCCCCATGAGTTACACGCCTACAAATAATTCCGTACCGTATCGGTCGTCGCACCGGATAGTCTGGACTGGCCGTCGAACGTCTGTTTAATTCGGCTGTTCGCAACAACTATAAACAAAAAGCATCCCAGGCATTTAGAACTACGACGAGCAGCAGTCGGATCAAATCAGGCAGGTGATGTATTTGTCAGCAGATTTCGCTGTGGTCCTAGATCTAGCGTCCTTCAAATACACTGGATCTTGTAAGAGTCGCTGGGTCTAATGGAGCAAAAGCACTTGCAAGGGGGTGAATAAGATGCGTCGACAAATGCAAAGTCAGTTGACGACAAGCCTTAAGAATTACCGTGAAAGACTGTTTAAGCCTATACGCGACAGCGGTGGGCGACACCGGCGAGCTTCGGTTAGTGGAGTCTTGTGCGATAGGAATGCAGAGCTCATCCATGGTAGACAACAACGGGTGTACCGTTGAGCTGAGCACTTCAAGGATCAGTATAGCTGGCCACATGCTAATGTACTTAGGCCGACGTCTATAGCTGCAAATCCTTGGGAGGTGTTTGTCGACCCTGCAGCGAAATTGAAAGTGCAGATGAATATTCGACTTCTGGAGAGGAGGAAAGCAGCCGGTCCGACGACCTTCCCCCAGTTCTTTTCAAATTGGGTGGGGAAGCTCTAGTGAAATCACCCACCTCCTTGCTTCGTGATATTTGGAACGAGGAGGGTATTCCGTTATCGTAGGGTGAGTCACTGATTGTACCCATCTTCAAGAAGGGCACACGGAGTGACTGTAGCAATCATCGAGCGATTAGTTTAATTCCGATAGTTACTAGGGTGTTAGCTTCGATAATGCTGCGCCGTTTGATACCGATTCGCGAGAGTAACATACACGAACAGCAAGCCGGATTTCGTCTCGGACGATGTTCCATCGACCAGGTATTCAATCTTCGGCAGTTACTAGAAACGCACCACACACTGCAGCCTTATGATCGTAGTTATTCTCGACTTGAAAAGTGCGTTCGACATTTCGATATTCCACTGAAATGTTTCACGTGTACTGCATTGGCCTGATGAAGAGCGTTGAAAAGGTTGATCTGTTTGTTACTATGACTTTTGAATGAATAATATCGCTAATCCTAACCAACTGTTTCTTGGATGCAGGACATGTCGGTGACCAGTGTTTCCAATGCGCAAGCCCGGGATTTTCGGATACTTATAAGCATCAGCATTCATTTCTCAGATATGGCTAGCCAGAGGGGGCAGATGAATCAGTCGAACAATTAAAGGGAGTTCACTGATATTCTGTTAATAATTGAGTACGGAAACAGATAACAGCCGTGAGATTTCTGTCAAGAATTGCTGTTTTTACTATAGTCTGAATTTTCCCGTGGAAGTGAAATCTCTTAGCTGATAAGATGACGAAATTAAGGTAAAGGAGTCAAAATATTTATTGTTATAGCCCTCGCACCCGTTTATCGCGCGAGCACCCGTGTGCCAATAATCGGAGGTTTGTTCTATGATATAGCTTGGATCCTCCTGGATGAATGCACGTGACGACACTCTTGTCTCATTTTAGTCAGGAAAATTGGGTTACATCAAATGTCTACTCCAATCGGGTGGTATCCTCGTCTTTTTATATTTTTACTCCATTTATTACTAACGCAGTAGCCTACCAGAAAAATTCGATTTTTAAATAGGTTGGTGTTTTCAGCGGAGACATCTGTTCATAAATGTCCTTCCTCTCATTTCCATGTTGTTAAATTTGTTTATTGCACAAAGTAAAATACAATATAAGGGGTGAATCCCGTGGTCAGAAGACATACATAGGAGAAAGTAAGGGGAGCATTCATGTAAAAACCAGGTTACTTATTCTGCTTTTAGAAGGTGAAAGATTAAAAGTTATTGGGAATGCAGAAATTTGGAGTGTTTCATGGTTTAGAAGTCCAGGAGAAAAAGAAGATTGAAGAAAAGAAATACGATATCGGCAGGAGAGACTTAATAAAGATAGCTAGCTGCCTTTGTGCCAGAAGAAGGAGAAAAGGTTACGGGAAGAGGAACGGTTGAAGCAAGTTCTGAAGAACAAAAAATGAAGTAATCGCGATGGAAAAGGTATATCGAAGCAACTGCTTGACGATGGGCCTGTGACTGCAGATATGTTAATGAAGGATAGTCGATCAGCCGGATGGCCTTTCTTTAGACCTGATCAAGAAAGGAAAACGAATTAGACGAGGCCTCACTCCATATGTGGCTGTATTATTCGAGTGCGGGACGCCTTTGGGCTTTGTACAGTTGAAGATGAGCTGGGATAGAGAAATGCCTGGTGCAGAACAAAAAAGCGACTTTGCGCGCAGTAAATCCAAATTTAAAGACCGGCACAGTGAAGGATTAATAATTGAGGTAAGAAGAGGTGAGGTGAAGAACAATGGAGAGTAGCGTCATCAGCGAAATAATGGATTGGGTTGGTGGTAGTGGACAAAAGATCATTAATGAATAAGAGAAAGAGGGTAGGCGCAAGCGCTGAACCATGGGGGACGTCAGAATTTACAGCAAACGGCTGGGACGGGATCCCACCAACTCGGACAGAGATGGTTCGCTTACAGAGGAGAAATGATGCCCACATTACGAGAGGGAGGTAATTCGAACTTGGGAAGTTTCAGCAGAAGACCCCTAGCCAAACTCGGTCGAAAGTTTTGGAAATGTCGAGTGAAACCAGGTGTTTTTCTCTGTGGTTGACGAGTGGGGCCGACCAGGAGTGTGAGACCCAGACCAGTAGATCGCCGATTAAACGGCGAGATCGGAAACCACATTGGCGGTCGCTCTGTAGTCTTTCGGGCTGGAGAAGCGAACGCGGTTAGTCTTAGATGACAGTTTCGGAAACTTTCGAAATAACAGGTGTAAGGCAAATCGGATGACAGTTGTTACGGTCAGTAGGATCGCCCCGCTTAGGAATAGGGCAATTCACGGCGTTTTCAGAAGATTGGAAAAAAGACAGAACAGGCGACGTAAAAGAGGAGCCAATTTAGGGTGTACACATTGTAAAGACGACGGGTGGCTTGGAAACTTTTAGAGAAGGTAGTGTTGGGCGGATCTTCACAGCGGTAATGCGAGGTAGAAAAGGAGAGATGATGGAATAGAAGCCGATGTGGAAGAATATGGTAAAGTGGAATTGGAGGCAAAGCCAGAAAGCAAAGACCAGCTTTGTCATGCGGTTCACGAGCAAGATTATTATACGAATGACATGGGAGGAAAATTGGAAGGGTTGTAATTGCGGGAGACTATTTTAACAGGAGACCAAAAAGCTCGGTTACTGGTGACGGATGGCGGTAGGCGTTCTGCTTTGCAATGGACAAAGCCGAACACTTTCATAGCTTGCATAGATTGGTGCTGGGAGGCGGGAATGGATGAGGGGCCTCACCGACGAACGCTTCAAACATGCAGCAAGATCGCATGTGCGAATAAACCACTCGGGAGATTCACGTTTGCTTGGTTCGAAAAAGTGTGGAATAAAGATATTTATGCCTCGAAGAACAGTCGGCAAAACTGGACGCGGATATGGAAAGGTGTGAAGTAAAGTAACAAGCATTCTAGTAATAGGAAACTAGGAAGTTGCCCGTTGTTTTGTTATGCATCCTCCATCGGCTTTCTTTTCATAATCAGGATGAATAAACTAGCACATGCGTGCACTTAGGTATGCCGTTTTCTGTTTAACGTGCTTGAATTCGTCACCAAATTAGATCTGCATTAACTAATTAAACTGTTTTGTATTATCCATCAATAATGAACGCACGAGTGGTTAGGAAGCGAGATCCGTACATTCATACATTGATATACGGGCAATTGTGAAAACCACTTTAGCCATTCTCAAAATGTTTTTGCAGTCCTTTGTGGAATTTACGGAGTGCAAGTATCTCTTTTTCATGTTTGTATTATATACCACGCAGTGGTTTAAGTAAATTTCATTCTTGCATGTTGGCAAACGCGAAACTGTTCAAAATAGGGCCAACGGTATGGGAGTATGTGCGTGCAGTGTTTGATTATTAAAGGCTACTATCGAGTTCCGTAAAGTTACGCTATATGAATCAATAAACGAAAACTCAGTGAAGTCGATTAAACAAATTCGCGTACATATGATATCAGTGTTGATCAGTCAACTGGAACCGTGCAAATTATACTGATGCATGAAGAAATTTGGCATCACGCATTTGGTCACTACTTATGGGTGGTACGATGATGTTACTCTCATTTTTATGATTATTGGTCTGCTATTACCCACAGACAGAGTAGAATAGAACGCTAAAAGTCCACTTTAACCACGGTTGAAAGTACACGGTAACTCGGAAGCAAAGAAGATACTGAACATGAGGAGGGGAAAATAAACGATAGAATACAGTTCAACATTGTGATTTCTAGGTAGACTGAACGAAAGAATACTCATTTTTGCATTCGAGTACGTGTGCTAGTATTCCGATGTCCATCTTAAGCACATGTATATGGTTATTATCGATCATTCTCCTTCCCGTCTTTATTTCGTATACTCATTCGATTCCGCCGTGTGAATTAAACCGTCCAAAGGAACTTATCGTCTTTATTTAAAAAAAATAAGTGCTGCATGGTCCGAACTGACGCAATGTACATAATCTATCCAAACTGTGTATCATTCATGAAATGGTTTGTGATGCGCTCTGAACGCTCAACTCACCGTCACAAATTGTGAAAGCAATAGGCGGGTGCTAGAACTGATTACTGTTTATTCGCCATGTCTATATTCTTACAGGATAGTGTCACTGGAATACCCGGCAGCTTCCACTAGTTTGACTGGTCTTTGATAATCAGTCTAGGGGAGTTGTCTAAACCCTGATTCAAAATCAACCTCAGATGATATACGCAGCATACCGCTGTGTGCCAATCGGCATTTGTGAAAGAGGTGTGTACTGGCCACCCTAGATGTCCAGCCCCATCCAAAGAAATCATGAATTAATCAATCACCCCGGTCCACAGTGACTCTCAGATCGTCTTGTTGCCTTGTGGGTTATACCGTTTGGTCAAATGCTCAGGGTAAGATGCCCTAAGTCAACTCTACTTCGGTTTGGCAACCCAGTAGTATCAAGTCCATGTAAGAATCACGGATAATGGACCACCGATGTTGTGGAGGTGGATCGTAGAAGAACCAGTATGTATGCGTTGATCTCTGCACTCTGTTTCCTTTCTCCCTTTTTCCTTTCCACTATTTTCATCATTCGTCACGATTTCGATGGCACATGATCTATGCAATATATATATATATATATATCATGATGACACTAAATGATAACGCATCTCCGTCAATGCATTTTGCTCGCGCGCAGACTGCTGGTCGTACGACGATTGTCTTTTCCGGTGAGCATGGCTTCTTCGATTAGAACATTAGTAGATCGAAGGCTTTTGCATTGCAAATCACCTGACCGTTTCATTTAGTCTTGTTGTAAGAAACGCGTTCGTCCTAAAAGACGATCGTTTTGGAATTAGTGTTCCGAACGGAAGATCGCTGTTTTACTTAGTGTTGACGTTAGGTGAAATTTTAGAGATTTACATTCACTCATTCCGGCTAATGATTTCTACCAAGAAAGGAACAGTTGTGCGTCGATCCCGTGATTCGCGAAACGAATTTAGCCTTGATGTGAAAGGAATCTTCTTCTGGATAGAATAAATCCTCCACTGTTTAGACTGGTATAAAAATCTCTTAACTAAGTTGTTGGCCGCTGTAAGAGGTTTTAGCAGATTTAATAACTTTGTCTACACGAATTTGAAGTATTTCAGAAGCCATAAATTCAAATATCCAAAAGAACCATTGCGGACTTTTATGAATTGAAGTTATTTCACACTTGCACTCGGCCTGAGCCGTTCGCAAAGGCAAATGAAGGTTGAGTTAGACAGTCAACGACGTGACCAGCGTTATGAAGACCCTAGCCGTTGTACTGAATCACGAGAGCTGTTCGGTTCTTGGATTGTCGTTTGTAAGGTCCTTCCCCAAATTATTTGAAAATATTACCTGGTGAAACTCGATACTGTAGCCGGTAGCTTGTTCGTTTTCGTGATCTTTTATCGTTCCCATGATTACTGCTTTTCAGTTTTTCTCACGTATGCATTTGTTCGTTTGTCCGTCGACTGCCGCAGTATTGCGAGGTGGTATGATGTAGTTGATCAGAGTAATTGAACAGTATCTGGACTACTTGTATGGCTTTTCTCCTACACTCGGTCTTACGGTATCGTTTCCACAGAAGGAAAACTACATTCAACAGGAACTATGTATATTCCTAAGTGTTAGAAATCATCTGGTAAATTTTGCGTTATTTTAATGGTTGGTTGTTTGGTATTTTGGATTGGCGAATTTCGAGCAGTTTTATCTCACTGTGGAATCTAGTTTTACGGAATATTATGTACATCCCGTGAGCATTAGTTGTCTGAATAGAGGTTCATAGTGCAGTCCATTTTCACAGTGTCTCATAAAAGCTTCGTGAATGTTTTACCTCTTATTTATTCATACGCAGTTTTTGTGAAGTTTCTTACCTGTCTTGGTAATTATCAAGATTCTTTCGAATAAGAACGTAGGATCGATGCCCATGTTCCACTCTCCTCTAGTCTGCGGCTTTTTTGTAACCGCCTATTATTTATCAGCTCGTTGGTCTTAAGAACAAATTTCATGCAAGTGCTCCAGTTTCACCCGCCCGCTACGACGGTCTGCGAGCATGCCTTCTTAACCGTCATGGACCTCAGTGGGCCTCCGTGCATCACTCGGATTTTCCGCCAACCCAACGTTCGAGTAGTTTCCTTCTTGCCACTGACGCGAAAGATGACAAGTCGGATCAACGTGCAAATGACATTGGATCCGAGTCTACACGGCGTCTTGGAGAACGTGCTCCCCTAACATGTCTTATATCTGACCAAGATATCAAACTTCATTCACGCATTGGCGTTGGATCATTCGGGATAGTACGCCGCGCCGATTGGACTATGCCATCGGGCGAAGTGGTAAGTGGTCAGTCCACTCGTATCAGTCTTATCCTTTGCCTCCCTTGTTAATGAAACTACATTGCATCATTTTCATTAGGAAGCTCGCTGCCAACAGTGGACTGCCAGGTGGGGAAGTAGGCTGGCGGTAGGGGGTTCGTACACAAGACTTTCAGCTTTAGATACCACGACTTTGACGGCTTGACCACCGACATTAAATGAATATTTAGAACAGTGAAAGTTGATTGTTTCGGATTTTCGGCGTTCTCAGTGTTTTATTTTAATTCTGTTTGTTACAATTCGTCAAATGGAAAGAAGATTATGCGATTTAAAACGAAGCGCGAAGTAACCACGGATAATCTCCGAATTTTATTCCACCCGATGCGTATCACCGATGGAAAAGAGCTTGGTGTAAGTGATGCGATTTGTCAAGCGAAGGTCCGTGTATAATGAATAGCAATAGCTCACACGCTGAAGGCCTCTACTGTCCCTCCTCGCACTTTCCTACGCATTTCGTGACTGATCTGCACAAAGATAGAGATCCACGAAGGAGTCCTTGCCATAGGACACATGACAACAGACCTTCAATAGTCTCGGTTTTTTCAAATATGCTGGAGAAGTGGTTCCTAGAGAATGATCAGCTTTATTCCGGAACTTTGGAATTCTAAGCAATTCTTTTCCCTCGGAGATTTTTTCGTTATCATTCCCAATGATTAGTTGAAGAGTTTTCATATCAACCGCGGGATTATTAACTTTATTCCGAAGTCGTCAAATATTCCGCTCGTCCATCCTCCGTCACTGCTTGGCTATCCCAGAATCCATCACCATAATGTAGACATCCACGTAGTCTTCGAATCCCCCGGTAGGTCTGTATAGCATCGCTTTCTAAAATCTAGAATACTTTTCGCTTACGTACTTGAAGCTTAAATACAATGGGAAGGGCATGCCTAATAACCTCTAGGGTTAACCTTGTTGAAAACGGAGTAAGGGGTGGCGGAAACAACGACCCTGAATTTCGCACTGGTGTAGGGCCACATGAACTCAAGCAGTTAATGTCGTGGCGTTTCACATTGAATGGTTTGGGACCAAGTTCTCTCATTGCCCATTACTTCTCTTGCCTCTGAATCTCTGCAGATTCCCTCCCAAAAACTGTACGATGTTGCATCATGAATGAAATGAGGTAGACGGTAAACTAACATAAAAAGAAGAACGGATGGGTCAGATGTGGTAACCGGTGTTCAGCTGGATTAAGTGTCTGCCACAGAAAGGATCATAGGTTCGAACTTCAGATCCGCCGGTAACTTTGGTGGTAGACGGCAACTCGCTGTCACTTAGCTAGTTACGAAATCTGACCTCATGGGGCCCTGCGTGGCTCAAAACCATTCCAAGTTTCAGAGCTAAAGTTGTCAGTTCCTCTCCCCCCATGTAGTGGATCCCAGTTGTTATGGTGCCTGCTCCCTCCACTACACTCATAACTCAAGCGTGTCCTCAAAATAGTGTTCCTACGAACGTTTTGTTTGACCTAGCTAGCGGTAGGACTGCAGTAATCCCAAAGGACAGTGTTTTCTGTGTGGTAGTGTATATATAGCTGAATGTATTCTGATTCGCCTAGTGATTGAGGTCTATAAATGTGATGTTCGCTTTATCAAATTTAAATGTAGCGATTTTAGAACACCGCTGAAAGTCAATGTTGACGCTTACTCATGGCGACGATTGGTTTGAGTACATCAGATAATTTTTGTAAGCGAAACTTTCGTGTTATTCTGTGCATCTGTGCCCTCGGTTCTATGCTATGTTTGTTACAATATTTATGTTGTGCGCACCAAACGTGTGTCCTCAGTACAAAGGCATCAAAAATGGTACCAAGCTGTTTCATATTGGTCTGTTGGTATACTGCTCTTTATGGTTTTCGAGTTGGTCATTTATGTTTAAATCTATAGTCACCATAATTTTACAAGTAACAAAGGAAGTGCTTAAAATGGATGGAGATGGCCCTGACCGAGAGACAACGCTTCCTGTGTTATTTCATATCATTCGACAAGTAATGCTATGGTTCATTCCATTTTCTTCCTAATTTATTCAGCAGTTTTTTATAGTATGTCTTTTCGGCTCTCATCTCAATAACCACATCCAATTTTACCGACATCTACCAACCTTAAGGGACCAAGCGATACGCGAACGTTGGGAACGTTCATGGCTTTCTGGGAAGGTCGCACACCACTGATCTGATCTAGGATTCCAAAAGAATTTATTCTTGATTAATTATCTCCATCATCGATTTGTTTGTGGTTACACTTTTTTGATGTCAGCAGCAGATTTTTCCGTGAATTTATTCTTTCTTATTCACTTTTTATGGACTTTAGTTTCTTGTTTCCTGTCCACGTCATGTTCAAATGTGTAAACGGTTGGGTGAACCAAATTGAACGGAGCATTATTGAAGAATGTCTGTTCATTGGTAGACATGCGACTCCTATTCAACTCGGTTCAATAAGTAATGCAGCTCCTCACTGCGATTGACGCACGCCTGCAATTTTCTAGTCCATTTCGTGCATTTGCACGTATGTGCGCGCATTTTCTTCTGGGCGAATTTGCTGTTGATATGTGATTTCAGTACTAGCCGTCTTAGGTATAATTAACCACTGCACTGCTCCTGTTTCAGGACAGAAGAGCGGTTTATGCTGTCTCAGTTCTTGTTGTCCCAAAAGTCGGGGATGAAGATCGGTAGATGTGGTTTTTCTGACCCGATGCACAAACTCGCGAGTCAAAAAAATCTTCCTGTCCGTCCACTCGTTTTTTTCGTTAGGATTTTTTCGGATAGAATTTCGGTTGTCAGAAGGTTCAATGATTTTCCAGGATGATTCAATTTGTCTGATCGACAGACAAGTGAAGTGGCTCTGTGCCTGATTGCACTAATACTGAATGTGATTTCGATCGTTCCATTGCGTATGTGGTCTCCTATCGCCACATGTACTCACGCTGACTTAATTGTGGTATGTGAATTTGCCCGCAGTGCCGAATGCGTGACGTCTCCCTTGACTGCTAATTCCTCCCGAAAATTTGAAAACTTGCATCATTTTGCGATTAAATGCATTTTTCAGATTCTATTTTGGAATTCCTTAGCGAGGTTCACCTGTTCTGCCTAGTGGACGGTTACTGACGTTGCAATCTGTGTCGTTATCCATTGGCTTTTTGAGATTGAATCTGGGGAACTTGTGTCACGATGTTTTGGTTGGTAGAATTTGGCTGAATATTTCCGATCAATGGTGTTCCCGACCGTCATCATAGCGTGCCGTAATATGGGGATTAAGGGTGTTTAATCCTTGTCAGCCTGTTATTCCTTTTGTTGTTAAATGCGTGAAATGTCGGTGTTGCAGATGGGATGTTCCACGTGGTCTGTAGCACCTACGGCATTATGAGAACCGGCATTCGTCACCTTCAGATTTGGTTTGCCAAAAAGCTGCGTTAAGTTTCACTGAGTTGGGCGTTGTTTTTGAGCGGGTGACAGCTAACTGTCTTTGGCCACCAATAATTGCATGCCCTTGAACGCGACAAATGTCGAATGTTATTCACTGGTCGGCCTCAGGTCGCACTGAAGGCCGTATGAGCGTTTACGAATGATCAGTGATATCCCTTGAATCGAATACAATCATCTAAACCGATCGGTCCTCTAATTAAACATAGTACCACATATTCGCTTGATAAATCATTGCTACTGCATGACGTTTTGTCTAACCACTCTCAGAATGAAATAGACTTTTGTTTATCTGAATTTTGTATTTATTCAGAGCCTGGTCTATTCACCATTGACTACTGTTTATCAGAATTATTGAAAAGTGCATGTTTACAGTTCAGCTGTATTCCCTGTGCTGGCTACTACAAGATTTTCCCCCCCACCTGGTGGGTCTACTCCCTGCTCCCTTGTATATTCATTCTTTGTATAACAATGTATAGCTTTTGGGGGACAAACAGCGGTCATTGGGGTTTGCCTTGTTGTTTAGAGCTGAACGATGATGATAATTGTGGTAGTCGTTAACCCTCACTATTATTAATACAGTTTTACTCTTAACGATCACAGTTATTCACGTTCGGAGTACAGTTTTTCGCTCTTAATTCCGTTACTGTCATTATCGTTTCTTCCCATCGCTTAACAACAATGCGCATCTGAACAATCCTTCTCCGATCTCCCATTTCCAGTTCATCGAGTCAGTCTTGTCAACGCGGTGGCAGAATGTACATTTGGATTAACGTCCGTTACTTAATTACTACGATCTTAGCGATGGTCATCATATTTCGTTACCTTCGAAATAGAACTCACGAGTTATTTTTCCTAGTACCTTCCGTAATTGATATAATGTCAAGTGCAGAAGTCCTACAACGAGAGCTTGGTATAACAATAATAGTAATAGTACTAGTAATCAATATACTGAGGGAGATAGAAGAATTAGAGAATATTTTTCGTGCCAGTTTCATCTCGCGTGGTATTCCACCGGGTTTTTTTGTTTCGTTTTCGTTGATATATGGGAACGGCGAAATGAGGAGCCACCTCAGCATTCCAAGCAGCTTTTATGCTATTGACTCGGGTTCAGAGCCATGTCCGTCATCGTCTCTAATCAGCAGTGTTCGGTATCCACTCCAGCCTGATAAATAACTTGGTCTCATTGTGGCCAAGCTGGGAGTCAACCTATTTGCACTCCTGTTCCAAGTCATCGATTGTCACCAAACCGCCGTTTCCAACCTCGCCGAACAAGCACTGAAAGAGCGCGATGGAGAAAACGCTAGGTGGATATTCGAAAGACCTGGTCGAGTCACTATAGTCGACATGGAGAAGTGGCTCTGCTGTACCCCGGCTCACTACCATGCCTGATCTACTGAGACATTATATGGTTCGCTGCTCTAAGTTTCATGATCATTACTAGATGTTTTTTGTCACATCTATGGCATTATACCGTTACGCGATGTTATGTTGCCGAGTTTGGTTGGTCTCTGCACACACTGAAGCACAAGACACAAGTACTCGCGACGCACGATATCACAGGGACGAGCACACAGCCTGTGGTCTAGTAGGACACGAACACACAGAGGTTGGAGACACAAAACGTTCGGGCTCAAGACTCAAGGCCCGTAGTCACACAACGAATGGGACAGATCTGCTGCTCCCTTGAATGAGCAGCCACACGGAACAATAAGCGGCGCGAAATACGAACAGCTAGCCCAGCCCGCTAGCGGAAGAGAGAAGACGGACACAGAATACTGCCGCGCGTTTATTGGTGACCCACCAACACAAATCAGAATTCAAGTGAGCTCTATCGTTTATATAGTTTTGTTGGGTGGCCTTGATCGATGTGTGGACTAGCCAATCACGGAACGGGCTTTTATGAATCATTTCGCGGACATATAAAGATATTCAACCGCGCAATATTTAAAATAACGTCAATTTCGAAATATTGAGAAAATGACGGATTTTTTAGAAAATTAATAGCAGAAATAAAATCTGCGGCTCCAAAAACCTTGGAACGCTCATCGACCATGACACACGGACACTCGTTCTCACGCTCTGCCTGCGCACTCAAAAAGTCAGTAAAACTCAACATTCGTGAACCGAACTGCAATATTGGTTCTGTTCACCACTTTCCCAATTTCCTTCTGCTCTATTTTTGACCGAAACCTACATCTCATCAGATATCATACACTTCCAGTTTCCGTATTATACCTCTCTCTTCCGCTTCCAAAGAAGGTGTTTGTGCTTTTGTTCGCCGGTCAGCTGTCGCCCGCCGGTTACCAAGTCTTGACTTTTCCGGTTGCAAATTTCAATGTGTCGTTGAAACTGGATGTCGTACTTCTTTCTTTCTTTCTTTCTTTCAATTTTCATTTCCCGTTGCGGTGAAGAATTCTTTGCGGAGCACCCTGGATTCCAACGCATCATTCTCCTAACCTCATCGTTGCTGACGTGATGTTACCATACTCGCTCGAGTGACCTTTGATATTGGTGATCGGACAGGGTCAGTTAGCCCAGATTTCAAACTATTTGAGATAGCAAAGAACACGGAGAGTTGTCCATTCACCTTTTTCCCACCCGAGGTCTTCTGATAGAAAGCTTTCAATAGAAGAAACACCTCTTCGACACCCTTTTCCTCACAGTACCGATTCACAGAACTGACCCATAGACGAAATCAAGAGCGATCCTGATGTCCAGTAACACAATGGTGATTCAATTCAGTTCATTTTGAACAACCATTAACCTTGCGCCAACGAGATTTGGTTGTGCTTGCTGCTTCGCATCATCATCATCTGTTGAAGCAGGAAAAAGAGCGATGAATAATGGAAGATCGACTTTATGATTGGAACACATTGTTCGACAACCCTTTTCTGTTCGAACATTTGGGAATAGGAATGTCAGTCTTCTCAGTAGTGCCAGTCTCTTTGAAATTGCAGGAGAGTTGCCATCTGACCTGCTTGCTTTGTGTCGCTTTAGGGTTTGAAGCGATCTTGGAGTCTCCGCTCCTGTCAGTGGACGGTCTGGTATTTACTACACAAGGGATCTAGAAATGCCAAATGAAGTAGGAGTAAGCGGTAACCAGCTAAATTGAAAGCGGAAATGTTCTGCCCAACGGCCCAATCTTCCCGACAAGTTGGTTATTGACATTCAACCAGGTTCGTGAATTGTTTCGCTGACTCTTGTTCTTCACAGTTCAGTTGTTTGAAAAATTTAAAGAGCTTTCTAGAGCCATGGGAATCGGAGGCTGCCTCCATTCCCATGGTGCCTTCTCACGATAAGGTCCTACGGTTGGTACGCAAACTGATCTTCGAACGCGGGCGCAGTTCACTATTTGCTTCGTCGTGTCCTAGATTAGGAACAATTTGACAGCAGTTAGCAAGTAGTAGCAAAGAGTTCGGAGAAATAGAACCTCCTTGAATGCGATCGACTCTACTACAAATGGCTATGCCAGCGTTTAGCAGGGCTCTTCTTAGGAGAAGGCTGAAGCAGCCCTTCTAGACTGGATCTCAGTCAACAGTCGCTTGTGTGCCATGAGACTGCAGGGATCAATCGGCGTCCGAAAGGGTAGTAGTGTTAAGCGTAGTTTGTTTGTTATCTCGGCATACGCTCCAACAGACTGCTGCACTGACATGGAGAAAGACGAGTTCTACGATAACCTCGTCACTGTTGTTCGGAAGAGCAAACGCTCTCACACTGTAGTGATAGCAGGTGACTTTAATGCACAAGTTGGCAAACTGAGT
>LUCM01008996.1:225973-289252 GCA_008360955.1 Fasciolopsis buskii | reverse complement strand
GGATTGGATGTAAGTATGCGTATATCCAAGGCTCGGGCAGCAGGATCTTATCTTCTCCCGCCTGTGTAGGTCCACTCCCTGTTCCCATTGGATATTCACTCTTTTTATATTAACGTGTAACTCTGGGGAACGGCAGCGGTCAGTGAGGCTTGCCTTGCTGTTTAACGCTGAACGATTTTGATGATGCCCAAAATTACCACAGAATAATTAACGGAACAGCTGCGGGGAACAGTGGGAATGGAGACTAATTAAATTGTGCTTCGTTTTTTCAGTCTTCAGTTTTACAAACACTAACCTTGAAATAAGGTGCTCTGGTTTTGCACGCCCTCCCGCAGCAAAATCTACTCAAAGGAGAAATAAAACGAGAAATAGTGAAAGGTGAACTCCAACTTTAACAGCTATGACATTTAACGTCTAACAGCTATAATAACTATTGTATTTCGAGTGCAAGAACGTCACTGGCTGCGGTATTTAGCTAACACCATACACTTCGGAGGTGCAAAACGCACTCCGAATATACACTATCATTCAGGTAATTGGAAAAACGTACAACTCAATTGGCCCCTTACTCGATAGTACAAAGTCGTCCGTTTCCTGTCTGAACGCATGCCAATGTCACTACTCTCACAGGAAAATCGGGCGATTTTTATTACTTCAATTATTACATTGAAAAAAAGATGAATAAAAGCAGCCCTAACTAACACCGCTTCTCGTGATGAACTCAGGTGAAAGATCGCCTTAGACAAGAACTTGGCTTCGGCTGTTCGAACATAGAGATTGAATGAGTGAAAGGAAATTCAATTCTCTGTCACAACTATCAATGGGAATCAGCGCCACAGAATTGCACGACCGGCTGAGTCAAATGCCCCTTTTCAAATCAAGAGATTCTCAAGCTGTAAAGTGGTAAACAAATCTGTCGTTTCAGTATTTCTCACCGGGCCAATACATTACACATGAACAATTTTGGTGGGGTTTTGCAATTTTAGTGCCCATTAGTAAAAGTGGAACAAGTTGAATTTGAAACTCATAAATTAGTTCTCTGTCCGCTACTCACCAGGTTTATTATTCCTGTTTGGCTCACTATCTTGGCGTTCTGGACCATGGACGTAGCGACACGCTGCGTACGGCTCTTTTTTCGGCGTCCCAAACGATGGACGGTTTCCATGATGTATGGTCGCACAAGAAAGTGCGCTAACCATGGATCGTCAGTTCACTAAAAGTGGACCTCGACAATAGGGTAACCCTTGATGACGTACCATAAGTACTAGTTCACAAAAATAGGTACGAGTGAAGTGATCATTCATAATTGTACGTCTTATTGATCATATTGGCAATTTGTTAGCACGATAGTTCAACAGGTAATTCATTGGGGAGACATCTATCGATGATGTGGCTGAATGACATGAACACGTTTATTAGTGGACTACTCAGTGGGGCAAGTTAGGCTTCAACGCGGTTTATGAAGACAATAAGTGATATGGGTAAATGCAGCCGCCAGTGACTTACTTGGATGCGTATATTCCTCATAACTCCTTTTAATTTCATGGTGTTCATCCTCTCGCTATTCTTCGTCCACTTCTGTCTTGAGTCGTTTGTGTTGCCATGTGGTCATAGGACCAGAGACCGTTAGTGCTAAGTTGGTGGTAGCCAAAGAGGGAATTAAATGCTTTCATTGCTTACAAGACCGCTTGTTGTGATATTGCATTTTGTTAGCCTCCGCCCACCTCAGTCTGCACTAAGCTTTGATTGTCATCCTAGACGCACGACAAAGTGGCGGTTCGACGGCGGTCGTCTTTTCCAACCGCCCTCTTCCTCCTATTTAATCTCGTTTGTATTTACATGTATGTGCATATATGGACAAGTACTAAAAAGTAAAGTGAACTGATATAAAGATATTTAACAGACGCTACGTGTTTGTGTTTGGCATGTTTTTTGAGAGAGCGAAGGAATTAACGATTTCACGTGTTGTTGTTCTGATTGTTCAATCAATGATCAATGTATTCAGTGCTTTTCTGGACAACTATAGCACTGCTGGTCAATACGGTCCAGGTTCGAGTGTTAAGTCATTCTCTTTCTCAAACATCTTCGTTTTTAATGAAGAGTACGTTTCCAGAACACAGTTAACGCTCTGGATTACCTTTTTGCGGTAATATGGACACTAGGGGTGATTCGAAAATCACTGGAGGATACACTGTAATACATTCAACCACTGCACATGTCGATTTTCAATGTGTCTAATTCAACCGTTTTGCGCGTAGCTACGTTTTCGTTGTGTCCATTTAGGAACATGTGGTCTGTTGAATGACTGCTCACACGCGCGTCTGTTTTTCCCCAGTGGTTTAAGTTGATCCGTATGCGTTTTTTTGACCTCGTTCCTGCTGTTTGTACGTCGACACACGCACGAGGTCATCGTTTCAATGAACATGCGGGTATCCCGGGCGCATCGATTTCGTGAAAGTAAATTTCCATTATTTGCGATTGTCATCTGTTTGCAACTAGGTGGTTGCATGCAAGTATGATCAATTTGTGGAATGGAATACCAGAGGGAGGAATGATTTCACTTCCAGAGAATTCTGAAAGTGCTCTGGGTTGCGTAATACCTTAGTTTTGTTTGCCTCCGTCATCTTTTGTTTCCCATCTTTTCGCTCCTGTTGCCTCCGGTGTGCAACGTAAAGTTCAATTTATGCAACCATTAACCTTCCACCAGCGTGCTCTGGTTTTGCTTGTAACCTCGCATCACCAACTACTCAAAGAGAAAGAAGTACGAGGGAAAATGAAAGATTGACTGCAAAATAGTAAGTAGATGAACTACAGAGAAGAGAAAAGAATTACGGACCAATGAGCGCCACTGACTGTCTTGTTGACGCATATACCCTGTTGTTTTCAACCATCGCTTGGGGGGATCTGATGGACTTCAACTCGGTAGTCTAACTGTACCTGCGTAAGCATAAAGGTTTTGTATTTTTCTCGTGTCATTGACTGGCCACTTCGATCCACATTCCAACCATTAGCTGCCTCGGAGAACACCATGGAACGTAAAGTGACACTGTTGTGGATAAAGGCAAACGTGCATTATAGTACATATTCATTTTCGTTGCTGCACTGATGATCCGGATGGTCAGTTAACCTAGATGGTTGCTTCACTGCGGTCAAATGGGTGGAAATAACACTGTTGTTTTCTAACCCAATGAACAAGGCAATGTGTTCATCCATGAGAACGTTGGTGGATGGCGGTGCATGGGTGTTTTGTTGTCGAAGATTCCGAGTTAATCAAGAACCGCAGCTTCCGTTCGGAAGATAATCTGCCTAATGAAGCTATCGCTCGATCTATCCACTTCTCGTGCTCTTTAGTTAGGACGATTCATATCTTATGTTCCAGCTTTCTCTCCTTGGAAGTTTGGATTATCATGAAGCTCATTTCGGTACTTCTTCTGGTCACATTGAACTTTTCGCTCCGAATGATAGATTGCAAGATGGAAGATGGCGAAGCAGATTCCTGAACAGTGTATAAAGTAAACTTCTACAAATTCGACTTACCGTGCTCTCTCGAACTGTCTGTCGTTGGGTTCATGAAGAGCGGTACATTTCAAGATGATTTTGTATGTAATTCCTCAGTGGTAGTGGGACTTACCCAGGTTTGAGGGGTCTTCCGTTTGACGTTAATATATGGTTAGTTCCGGAAAAGTGAAAAATGACTGTCTTTTCGAGCAATTTTCTATGGATTGAATTTGGGAGTAGCTATCTAAATGAGCGCTCAGTTAAATAGACGGCCGCTTGACACACAGGGGGCCGCCTGCTGTTTTCATCGAAGAAATCTGCGATTACCTTAGTATCTTTTGAAAAATCAAGCGGGAAGCGCAGAAAAAATGGTCCTGGTTGTTTTACTTTAAGAATTACGAGTCTTCCTGCAAAAGCGTAGTCAACTGTGCCATTTCATCTTTTTGAGGTGCAGATTAGATGGGCCTGAAGTCTTAACTCGATCATTGCTTTTCAAATTTGCGCGCCATCAGACTTCGAGAACAGACCTGCCCCAGTGTTAACATTTCAAATGTCGCGCGCTGCAGTTTGTAAACTGTAAATGAATTCCGGCATGTGACTGTTAAACAGTGACATGAAGCTCGTAAATTGCAGTGTTCGATCTTTAAGCTGCGGGAAGTGCTATTGAAAATATCATTTGGTCAGTCTTATCGAGAAGAATTTGCTGGTGTTAGTGTGTGTTTGCATATGCATTCTTCTACGTAAGAACTGTTGTTTTTGCCGCCATAAAATGTCGCAGGTATTCTATCGCCTTACGCTCTATTGTCTCAGCTGGGTTGTTCGCGTCGAAAATTGCTTGTGGTTTATTTGATTCGTCATCACACTTGTTCACATTTTGTGGACAAAATTTACAGTTTTACCACCGAACCGAAGAAAATCGCTCTTAATTTCCGATGTAACGCAGTTTCGGATAATGTTTGCACTGTTTATCTTTGTTCACGGTTTATCTAGTGCATTTTCCGATAGCCTTCCTAAACTTTCTGACGGTCTAATTGTTATCAGTTGATACTCATCCGAGTTCAGTTCTAGCACCATTTTCACTTTGCATATCCTAATCAACTTTAAAATATATTCTTCGTGGACTTCCAGAAAGCGTGAACATTTTTTTCTTTCACTTTTTTTAACTATACAGAGATTGCAAGATGGTACAATGCCCTACGAGTTTATTTTCCTAATACTTGATCATCTCTAATTAAGCTTGTGCATTGTATTTGGTACTGCAAGAACAAAGCATCACAAGTTTCTCTTTTCATTTTTGGGTCAAGTGTCAGGGCCATTTTGGGATTTTGCCTGTTTACTACCTCTAGGTGTTTTGTTTCATCAGGGTCACAGTAGTTTTGAAAATTGATGTTGGTTGCTACCCGAGTTGTTCGTCACCGTGACATTCTGACCGACGACCTTGGCGTTCGGTTTGCAATTATTTCATCACCAACCGAATTTGATGGTTTAATCTTAATTTGGTTTATGCACCAAGCCTACTAGTGTGATTAACCAGTTTTCCATGCTTTGTAGTGTTTCTGCTGAATGCTAATGCAATATGTAGTCTGATTGATGGTTTCCATTTTCATACTTGACAATTCAGAAATATCAGGCTATTGATTCTATAACTGTGTGACTTTGATCATTCTGATGCGAAAAGACAGACATTTTACAACAAAGGAACACATCGTTTTCAAACTTTCAAACCTATTCTGTGTCATATTTCAAATCCATCTTTCTCCTAGATTCCAGTGGCCGTGAAGTTGCTCCGACCTGAAGCCATGGTGGGTGACTTCTACGTTAGTTTTTTGGACGAATTGCGGGCAATGCAGTGCTTATCCCATCCTAATTTGATTCGTTTGCACGGCGTAGTGCTTTCCAACCCAATAATGATGGTGAGTGTATTTTTATAGTTTTGTTTATTTTTCATCGTTCTGAGTTGTTTAGACTGTGGACAGTGGATTGGATGCATGTCAGTCAAGCCCGTTTGGATCTTTTGTGGTTCTGTGCCACACCAAGTTTCAGGGTCGCGGCTACCGCCTGCTGCTTTCGGTGGAGTGGGTCCTAGGAACTGTCAGGCATCCCCTTCCACTCCACTTTTGCATCAAGGATGCCTTAAGAAAACTAGATGTATCAATGCTGTCTCGTCTGCTCGATGAAACCGTAATTCTCGTTACCCATTCGTGTAAGATATCGATCATCATGGTGCTCCTGGCGTTTTTATGATGAAGTTAGATACCGGCCGTCCATCGGAAATAGAAGTTATTAGGTTTTTTAAAAGATTTAGTTCAGCTAGACCGGATTGACCCTCTCTTTCCTTCAAGAGACGGAGTTTTAGAATCAGAGTTTACAAACCTCCTTAGATCACTGTGGAGAGGAAGGCAGATTCCTAAGGACTGGTGTGGATCGATCATTCAAGAAAGGTAATAGGTCCTCGTGTGAAAACCATAGGGAAATCAGTTTGGTAAACATTACATCCGGCGATTCACTGGTACTCCCGATAGCTATGCACGTGAAAATCACCAAGGGACATATCAGTGAATTTCATTTCAGTTTTCTAGGTTTCATATCCGGATAGACGAAGCCGAATTCTTGTTTGCAGCGATCTTTCACCCTAACACATCGCATAAATTGTTATTCTTCAGGATTACCCTCGTTCTCCTTCCACTGAACTTTATCGTTGAAATGATTGCAGAGATAGTTCTACACTCATGAGAATAGTAACGTTGATATTTGCTCAGATTTGAAATTGCTCGACTTGGAGTAGCTGGCGATGTTTTGCTGAGGCTTCGATGTAGCATCGGGTTATCGGTCAAAGTTGGAATATACATCGCAGCGGTGAGAGCGATGCTGCTACAGTTCGTGCTGTGATCATTAAGAGCAGATATGTAATTACTTTGTTGTTTTCGTATTTTCTATAGAATGTAATGGGCGTTTTATTAATTACTCAGAAGTTAGAGGCATAATACCTGGGCCGTAAGATTCAGTCTTTAGATGAGGCACTGAACTGGAGTGTTATTAGTTGATTGGGACACTTTGTGCATGTTCACGAGACACGTATCTGCCTGTATGCTGTTGTCCGAGACAGATGTTGGTTGGAAGATTTGCCCGGTTGACCAGTTAATCACGTGGTAGAAAAGTAAGAAGACTTGACCATTAACCTGACTCTTGTGGGTCCAGTATGACTACGGGGTTTCGGTCCTTGAGACATCCGTCTATGAGGGTCCAAAGTCATATTTGCTATGGTCCAGTGGCACTCGAAATCGTTCCTATTCTATATATTTATTTAAGTTTTCACTTTGGTGTTAATCCTTTATTTTTCATTATCTTTTTCTCTTTTGACTAGATTTTACTGTGAGGTAGCGACGAAAACCGGAGCAGATTGGTTATTAGCTGTAAAAACTGAAGCTGAGCCAAAATGTGTTATTAACGGGTTAACTTTCTCATAATTTGTGAAATATTTCTATACGGTAACTACCTCGTATATCAGTCACGTCACAATCATATGAATTTCTAACAGTTCATCTGTTTCGTAATGAACAACCTGTTTGCCTTGTTTCTTCTTTTTGTACAATTTCGCTATCGCTTTTCTCTTCTCTGAACTCAGCTAATTTATTCTTTTTTACATACTTCTTGGTATTGGCTTTAGGTCACTGAGCTGGCACCTCTGGGCAGTCTGTTACTGCATTTACGTGCGCAATCCCTATGCGCTGCCAGCGCGAACACCAGCCCGTGTCAGGTGCCTCGAGCGTTACAAATCGACTCATTGTGGGATATGGGTGTTCAAATCGCACAGGGAATGGCCTATTTGAGCTCGCGTGGCCTAGTGCACCGAGATTTGGCCGCACGCAATGTCCTGTTGGCCTCCGTTCGACGTGGTCAATTTCCCCGAGTTAAGATTGGCGATTTCGGTCTCGTGCGATCGGTAACCTACACAGGTCGTGAATCGTCGGACAAAACAGTCCTGTTGGAGGAGAACGAGACTGAGACTGTAACGGATTCAGATCAATCTCATCCAAATGCGGTCTATACGGGTCGTGTGGAGCAACGAATTCCGTTTGCATGGTATGCATCTTCTCCCATTGCCCCGTGTTTCTGCTCTGGAGTTTTATGGCCCTCTAACCATACTTTTTCGGAAGAGTAATAGCATTGACAATCCCGTGTTACCAGATGCTTTTAATGCACAAGCTGCGAAACCAAATGCATCAGAATCTTGTTTGAGTGGACGATGCGCTTTGTCTGCCCAAAGTACAAATAACGAACATGGACTTCTTTAGTTTTGTACATACCATCGTTTGTTCTTATCTAGTACGAGATTTTGACATAGTTCACCTCACGCAACGGCATGGTGCTATAACTTCACGGGCAGTCTGAGTCAAATCGAGTATACAGCAACCAGGTGCCGTGTGTACGGTTCTGTACAAAACCACAAATCTTGCTGGTCCACGAATGCAAAATCAGATCTTGAACCACTTTTACTGCAGTTTTCGCCAGATCTCAGTGGTCGTCGACACACGTCACAAACCCCATTGGCCATTGAACGTCTGTCTGATTCGGCTATTCGCAACAGCCATGAACAGAAACCATTCGACGGAATAAGTACCCCGATGAGCAGCAGTGCAGATGAACGGTGGGATCAAATCAAGCAGTTGGTGCATTTGGCAGCAGGTTTCACCTGTGGTACTGAATCCAATGTACATCGGAGACATTGGATCCCGCAAGAGTTGCTGGGACTAATGAAGCAAAAATGCCAGCTCCCTAACTGTAAGGAGGTGAATAAGATGCAACATCTGCACGTCAAGTGACGACAAGCCTGAAAATTAACCGTGAAAAACTGATGAGTTAAGATACTGAAAGAAATGGAATTAGCAGCTACGTCAGGTAACCGTCAAAGACTCTCTTAGCCTAGACGCGACACCGGTGAGCGGCAAACTTTGGTTAACGAAGTCATGTGCGGTAGAAATGGTGCGCTTATCCATGGTAGGCAACAAAGGCTGGATCGTTGGGGGTGAGCTTTTCAAGATCAGTTTCGTTAGCCGCACGCTTATGTGGTTAGTCGGACGTCCTCACCTGCGAATCCTTGGGAGGTGTCACTTGATCCCCTAACGAAAGTGGGAGTGCAGTTGAATATTCGGCTTCCGAAGAGAGGACCAGTAGCCGCTCACGACGAACTCCCCCAGTTCTTTTCAAATTGAGTGGTGCAGCTCTAGTGAAACCACCTACCTCCTTGCTTCGTGATATTTGGAACGAGGAGGGTATTCCGTTATCGTGGGGTGAGTCACTGATTGTATCCATCTTCAAGAAGGGTTCACGGGGTGACTGTAGCAATCATCGTGGGGTCAGTTTAATTCCAATAGTCACCAAGGTGTTAGCTTCGATAATGCTGCTTCGTTTGACACCGATTCGCGAGAGTAATATCCGCAAACAACAGGCCGGATTTCGACCCGGTCGAGGTTGCATCGCGCAGGTTTTATCTCTTCGGATGTTCCTCGAATAATAGCACACACCGCAGTTTTTCTTGACTGGATAGGTGCGTTTGAATCAGCGAATCGGATTGCACCATTTAGTGCTCTCCAACGGATGATATGTCAGCAAGGTTTCTCAATCTCCTGCGAGCATAACATTTGTATGTCTGCGATCGTGTGAAAGTGTATGACGAACTACCAGGTTCACTCCGAACGATTAACGCTGTTGGACAAGGGTGCTCCATCTCTCCATTCTGTTTAACTTCCTCATGAGCGAAGTAAAGGAGGATGATTTAGGTCTTTAGAATGTAGGGATCCAGTTGGCAAATGAAGAGATGCTGCATTACATAGATTACGCAGACGACCTCGTGTGCCTTTTGTAATCTGTGGATCGTTTGAAAAGTGCACTTGGCATTCCTGTGAAGGCTGTAGCTCCATCCTACTTGTGTTTGCACTTTCAAAGTGCTTTTCTGGGTGTGTAGGACAGTTGTCTTGAACGTGATGCTTTACGAAGAAGTTTTAACAATCACTGACCGTTCCACTTACCTCTTCACCTAGGACATGACAGTAGAGGTTAGCACGCGTATATCCAAGGTTTGAGCAGCGTGCGTCCGTCGGAAGCACTGGTGGCTTCCACTTGAAAGGTCGAGCCTGCTGTGGTGCTCTACGCTTAGTTCTGTTGTATAGTTGAAGCATGGAAAATGTGCGTTGGTTGTCCATGTCTGCATAGTTTCGCCTGAATCGGATGGAGCGACGGAATTAGCAATACGCAAATTAAGAATCTAGTATCAGGTGTCGGTTCTTGGAACATTTTGTCTCGTGTGGAGCTTAGCAGACTTCGCTGGTTGAGTCACTTATTGCGTATGGTGAACGCTCGTTCACTATATCGTGCCTTGTTTTTCGTTCCTCCCATGGAGTAAAGAAAGCCACACGTAGGTCGACACGACAGATGATAGTGTGGACTGTGGAAATGTGCAGTGGTAGGTGTCTCACATCTTCGTGGTTGGAGGTCTTTAAAATCCATCAGCTATTTGGTTTGCGACACGGAAGGATATGTCAGTGAAATGTGAACAATGGGGATTGTGTTGCTCTATTTTCTGTCGAATCAGATTGACTGGAAACGTGCGCCAGTGCAGTCAGACTGTGTTTCATGTGTTGGCTTCTAGAACATTCTTTTCTTTTGCTGCCTGTCTAGGTGCCCTGGTTATCCCTCTTGCCTATTCACTCTTTTCACAGCGATGTGTGACTCTGTGAGAAGTGTCGGAGTCATTGGTGCGTGTCCTATTGTTTAACGCCAAACGAGAATGATGATTGTTCGTAATATGATGTCCTCAACTCCAATTTTGATCAAGCTCCCGAGTGAATGGAGGTGCAGACTCGTGGCATCCTTGATGAAAAGTACCTCCCAGGTTGCGGACGTGAATCATGTACGCTACTCCGAGACGTCAAATGTTGAATTACCAGAGCATCTCCACCGAGCGAGGCAGTATTAGCAGTGTACCTTAATCAGAAAACTTTGTTACTTGTTCGGAATTCCGTTTCTTCATTTAGCTGCACGAGGAATTGCTCTGTAGAACACCTTCAACGAGGTTGCACAATGGAAAGATTGAGCATGCTTGTTTTACTGCATTAAAGCCGAATAAAGTTGGCTAATGCTATTCACGATCCCTATCCCTACCTGATGTATGACGGTTCAACTCTCTGAGGCCCGATACATACTTTTCAGGTGCTCCATTCCTCAACAGTCGGGGTTCTGGTGTAGACCTATCAATGGACTCAAAGGCTGTGCGATTATCTAAGAACACAATAATCGTTGGGCTCAGGAGAGCAAAACAGTGCTCCAATAGGTTTGATGGATGAATCCACGGCCAGCGCGAAATTCCGTCTGTTACTCACTAGTTTGCTCTTGTAGCACTTTGTACAATTTGCGAAGAATGCCAGATGTCAGAAGCTTTGACGCTGTCTCTGTGGTTGACACAGAATATCCTTCGCAAATATGACGACGAATATGTGACTTGTTCATAGCACCAGACCTTTGAGTACAAGATTTGAAGTTCTTTTGGCACTTCCATTACCCCTTATTGAAGTACGCTGTTTGCCGAGTTAAATGGTAATTGGTAGACAAGTGATTATCAGTCGATGACTTAGCTGAATGATATGGATACGTTTATTAATGGACTGCTCATGGTGGGACGAGTTAGGCTGTCCGGGTTGTGGTCCACTAATTCCTTCAGCGTGGTGTATGGAGACAGTAAGTTTAATGGTTAAATGCAGCCAGTAAAATCCAAATCAAACTCAATTCCGCTACACAAGGACAATCCGCATTTGACAAATGTGATTAGATTTAGTCGTTTTTATCAAGTCAAACTGCAGGTAAGAGACATTTTGTAACAGGGTTAAACCGTCTGGTTGAAAGACAATTTAAAAAGGCACGGTTCTAAGTTGTTGGAAGTACGTAGCAACGAAAAATGTTCCAGAGTATTGCAATCCGAAAAAAAGGAGATCGAAATGATGTAGTTCGATATTTAGAAACGGAAGTCTTGTAAGGTGACTAGCCACCTCGATACAAGAAGAACGAGAGAAAATTATCCAAAGAGCGACTATCAAATCGAGTTCTAAAAAACAGAAACCAAAGGATAACGGTGATAAAGTGATGGTTAGGCAGCCTCTCGGTGATGCTGGAGTGACTCTAGTGCAGAAGTCAAACTGACCATTAATCAGCCGGGCGTCCTTTCATTGAACCCGATCGAGAAGAGGAACAGCGGTTGACGACAATATTCCGATCTATAATTGACTGCAACTTTCAACTGTCGGATGGATTTGAGCTTTGTTCAAAGGAATAGAATGGGACAGATCAGAAAATCTATTTCTCACGCAGCAGAAGGGGCAAGTATTGACACCAATGAAGATCAATAAAGAGAAAAATTTATGGTTCAATCCAGTCATGGAAATTACTTTTCGGGACGAAGAAAAGTTGATTGACAATTTGATCGGATAGACCAAGAAAGATGCTTGAATAAAATAGAAGTGAAAAGAATCTTGTATGCATTGTAAAGGTTCGTGGAATTCTACTCAGAGGTTTGTTCTGTATCAGAATTAGCTACTCCACTGAGAGTGGTACTGTCGTAATTGATGTGCGTAACGGGGTAAGAGAGGCAGTAACGGAGAGTGATATCATTTGGAAAGTAATGCAATGAATGGGGGGTTCATATCAGGTGATCACCGATAAACCGAAAAGAGTGGGCGCAAGTATGGAACGTTGGGAAGTGTAGAGATTTGCAGAATGTGAGTAGGACAGAATTCCATCGACTCGAACGGCGATTCACTTGACGAAGAAACATGATGTCAGCGATGCGAGTTCCAGACGAAGACTATTTCGACAATTAACCTTCGTCCTAAACGTGGTTGAAAGCTTTAGAGATGTCCAGCGATATCGTTTGAGTTTATCCATCCTCATCAAGTATAGCTAGAAATTCCCCGTAAAACAATGAAAGCTCTACCCATGTTTGCGGTCATTCAGCAAACTTTTTGTGATTGTAGTCAGAGGGGTCTCCATATTTCGGGACAAAAAAACTGTTCTTCCATTGAAATAATATATATCAAGTGTGTGAGGGAAAAACACGGTGACGTCATACGGAAGCCAGCTCCGGGGCACAGTTAAGGACGCTTACCTTTCGGATCGGGAGATTTGAGAAACTTCAGATTGGGAGGAACCTTATGGATCTTTCTGGTGGTGTTTAGAGGAAGGAAAGCATTATTGGGATCATGCGAGGAAATTGAAGAGATTAATCTGACAGGCCCAGTGAAATTCGAGGATAGCGGGGAGGGGGGAAAACTCGGCCCTATCAAAATCGTTGCAGATCAGAGGGTTGGAGGAATTGCTAATGGGCGAAAAGTGGTAAGTGCAGGAATGACCTGATACCGCCATTGCAAAGGATCATAATGACCAACTATCGGTGGTAGATGCACTCTTTTTTGCAGGTTTTTATGGAGATCTATTTTAGGTTCCTGCTCTGCTGCTCCAAATAAACCATTTTTATTGGATGATGTTCAGTCAGTGTTTGTTAAATTTTATTTTCCTAAATATCGGCCGTCTGAGGATATTGTCCCGCAGTCATGCGCAAGAGATGCGACAGAATTTTGCTTCCGTCAAGCTAGCACAGGCTCTGAAATTGGTTGTTTCTCTTTCCACATTGGCTTAAGCGGGACATTACACAAAACCCACTTGTTAATGGTTTTCTTTTATTCAGGATAGAGTTACACTTATTGAATTGAATCAGAATCCTGAAACATGAACATGAATAGAGCATGAGCCATTTTCCCCTCGATTAGTTCATGTTATTTTCAGGATTCGTCTTAAGTCTCGCTTTATCTCTTTATACTGTTTCTTGTTTCCTCCTCTGTTGTCATTTTATCACGTAATTGGTTCTGTAGATTCTTAATGCTTTTCTTATATGGACATTATGATGACTGCAATTACTTACCGATGTGCCATTTCGGTAGACAGGGTATAAGCTTTTTTTTCAATGGTCCAGAGTGCGATTCGGTTGAAAAGTTTAGTTTGACCAAATTCCAAATACTCACGATGAGTAATCGCTGAAGTTCATGGTTCTGTTCCGACTGAAGATAAACTAGTTCGTCTTATGTCAGTTAACTGAGTTCCGAATTAGATATACTATGCACGATGGTGACCACTCTGGCATTTTTGGAGTCTCAAATTTTAGTTGTTATGCTTTTCGAGATACTCTCAGATTGCGTGAATAAAACATTTCATATGGTCGCAAAAACTGTGCAGAATGTGGCTGTCTGATTGTTACTTTTCCTATCGATCAAGGTCACCCCCGCGAAACTGTAAACGGTAGAAATCAATGAACTTGGTGAGCTTCCGTTTCAGTGTGCATCTACGGGTTTAAAAGCTCAAACTTGTATCATCGTCTCTCTCATCATTGTGTTATTGTCTTACTAGGCTGCAGGCTTTGTCGTCTAGGGGCTGCACATCCCCTCTTATCGTACCGACGCATTAGTCCAGTTTGTGCCCCTGCACTAACATGCTCAATCGTGTCTGCTGCCACGCTCCTGTCCGACGTCTTGTGCTTCGTTGTTATGTGCAGATTGAGCCAACTAGCAGACAACATACCCATGATTATATCACGATCTTCAAATTTCCCAGCAGTGGTAAGCTGCGTGATATCTGATTCCCACCAGCTGCGCTAGTCGTATTACTAGGTAGCTAGTTTTGTAAAATATGGACAGTAGAGTTCTTTTTAATGGCTCGAAATGGGCTTCGGTTTGACCTTTGCAAATCTTGTCAGCCACAGAAATTCGGCTACTTACATTCGAGTAGACGTGGACACTGGGAAACACCACTGTCAGCAAGTTTTCTGCACCACAATTTTTGCCAACCCTTCTTCCCTTCTGTCTCATGTAGTACATCTTCGGTCTACATTGGTTTGTCAGGTGAATCAGTTGACATTTCGGTTTACTCTTTCTGCTGTCCGGTGTATCAGGTCTGCTCCAGAGTGTCTCCGTGACCGGTCATTCTCTCAGGCAAGCGATGTTTGGAGTTGGGGTGTTACCTGTTGGGAGATTTGGACGTGGGGTGCGGCTCCATGGTCTGGGCTAGATGCAGTCACATTGCTCAATGTTCTGGATTCTGGACGTCGCTTGGCCTGGCCACGGCAATCCTGTCCACGACGTCTTTACCAGATTATGATGGCCTGTTGGCGAACCGAACCTGGGCGACGGCCTTCGTTTGCATACTTGACCGAACGCTTAGATCAGGTAAGGCGTGTTGTTGACTCAGCTCCAAGTATTTCCCTTTGTTATTCATTTTGGAGGAATCCATACTTATTACTTTGTGAACCACTTAAACTGGAGTTTTGCCTAACGTAATCTTTTTTATTTCCAACCTCAGGTTCCATTAAGGATTATTTTAAAAGCTCTCTCACAAGTAGACCCTTTATCTACCTGTTGCGACCGTATATGGTGATATTCCACTCCGGACTTCAGAGTCATTGTTGCCGGTCCTCCCTGTGCAGTGGTACTTAGAGGTTCAAACCATTACCGTTCCACTTGCCGATTTCGTGACGCTGCTTCAGTTACGGCGCCGCCATGATTACTGGTTTTCCTTCAAAGGAAGAGTTGCAGTGCCACAACTCCCTGTGTTCTTTGGTCCTTCAATACCTATCCCCTCTGCATTGAACAGGTTCGACGATTGTTTATACTCGGTCAGTGATGTCAGTGAATCACTGTTCGAGTCTAGTGAGAACATCAGATGAGCAATGAAGATGCCCGTTTGCCACCTTGCCGAGACAGCCGGTTTCCTGTAGTTTGAATATGTGTTGGTCTTGGATGTCTGGGTTGGAGTGCCCTTTACGCACGTGGTAGGCTAACATTCTGGGCTGGAATATTCGCCGCGGTGGTCGGTCTGCAGTTTAGCATTAAAGTATAACGTGACCATCTTCGGTTGCAGCATCTTTCATCGTTTTCGAATTTCCTGGTAAGGATCCAAAGCATGAGACCTCCCGTTAGTTGCCTAGGCAGCGATACCTTCCCTTCACCGAAAAAATAGCTCTATAAGCTCGTGAATCTGCAGCGATAATTGTACTTCCATACGCCTAGTCACATATGGAGGTGCATGGCAAGCTATTAGGGTTATTCCAAACGACCGAGGTTGTCTCACTTCGTCTTTTCCGTTTAACTTCTTCATCGACAAAGTAATTGAGGTTCTTCAGGATGCAGGCACCAGACTGCCAAGTGGGGAAAAGTTGTGACCTAGATTGCGCAGACCACGTTGTGTACTTGTTAGAATCTGCAGAATATCCACGACATGCACTAGGCATACCTGCAGGGGCCGTTGCTCTTTTCAGCATATTTTTCGGAACTTCGAAGTGCTAAGTGCTGTTACAATGCTGGACCTCAGTGATCTCTAGGTGGATGCTCTGTGAGGAAGAACTGCCGGTTGTCAACCGCTTCATTTACCTTACCTCGACAGCTGTTCGACGAAGGATGGTAGCAAAGTAGTAGATGTTGACACGCGCATATCCACTGTTGGTGCGACGTACTCATGATTGGAAGCATTTGTGGCGCAGCCTTGATAATTCGCTGAAATTGGATGGTAGTATGTACTGTGCCTCTGTGCGCTCAGTACAAGCGTTTGGTTGTGTGATATCGAGGTTCCATGCTGTAGATGTTCGACGCTTGCGGGTTCTCGATTATTGATGTTGGCGTAGTATCGCCGGAATTGGATGAAATGGTGTGAATAGTGGTGCGATTAATGATTGAGTTTCGGTACCGATTCAGAGAATGCTCTATCTTGAGGTATCGAACCTAATGAACTTTTTGATTCGGTTGCCTGTTGCGTGTGGCGAATGCGCGCTTGCGTGGCGTCCCTCATTTTATGTTCAAAAAAGTGCTATCCTAAAACGTCACTTCATTGCTCACAAAGTTCCTTTATCCGGAACGATCGATTTTGTCTGCATTTGTGTATCGAAGAAAGTAATCCAGATAGGATCCTCGAAGGAGATTTGCAAAGAGCTGTTCGATTTGTGCACTGCAAATGCACAATTTTAGATTTGTGGCAACATTTACCGGTACAGAGATGCGATAACAATAGGGTGTCCTTGGTAAAAAAAAGAGCAACAAAAGTATAATTTCTTACAAAACAAATGAGAATGATATGCATTGTCTTCGTCCAGGTACGTGCAACATTTACGGTACTTTAATGAAGTAAGTCCGAATCCGCGGTTGATACCAGAATCGGGACAGAACAATTCTGTTCCATTTCCTAATGTTATCCTTCGACGATTTATTGATAGGCCGCTAGGAGGCAGTGTTTCTCACAAGCTAACATGGATTGGTCGCTTTGGGAGATGTTCCTGTGCAATAACAGTGGTATCTAATACTCTGCTTGATATACAGATCGCGTTGAATATCCTTTGCAAACCAACTTTCGGAGCGTTATTGGAAGTGCTTGCTTACTGTAAAAAACATGTAAAAACCATGTATGTAAGCCGTCGGCACAGTGACTTGGTGTCGTCAGGAAGACTTCCCCACTCTTTATGTTTATTCATTATCCTGCTTCTGTAAACTAGAATACGTCCGTGGAATAGTCGTTCTCCTGTCTCAACGTGTTCGAGGACACTGGCCTACCTGGATTGTAACCAGCGCGGCACTGGCTGCTGCGATCAATACAAATGCCCCACTGGCACGAGACGGATTATTCAACGTGTTCTAACATTTGTTTGCTAGCCGGCAAAACGTAAGCAAAAATTAACGGGCTGCTCAGACCTATCCTATGGTCCTTAAAACAGTTCGCGAAAGCCCTACAGTTCACGTATCTTAAGGCCACAAAGATGGAACTCACGGAATTGCTAAAATTGTTTGATATTTCTAACCACTTCAATATAAGATTGGTGTTTATTCTTGTGCTCCACTATTGACACTGTATCGCAGCTGCAAACATTACGAAACTTCTCTCGTATATTTCTTCGGCCTGATAAGAAGTACTGAAAAAAACATTTGTGGTCGCTATTTCTGGGTGCATACCAAGTTTGTTATTTAGAGACTTTACAGCGGAAATTTGCTCATTCGATCTTACAAATGCGAGCAATTCTTACCAGACTATGAATATTCCCGACAAATCTGACTTTGAGATTAAGTAGAAAATGCGTTTGTTGTCATACGATAGAACTAATCGGCCGTCGCTTCTTTATTGTGCATTGTCTAGGAATTTTCACTGCGACCTTAAAAATTCACGTTTCAATGTGATAGTTGATGATGATAATTGCGCGTTTTATGTGGACAATAAAGCCATTGAATGATCGATTGACGACGGAGTTTTCCGATTTCAGCGAAAATATCAAGTTGGAATACAAATTAACTCCGGATTTCTCGAACACGGTTCGCGGTTTCTGCGGTCTTATCCTACCACACTGTTTCGTCGAATAAATTTCCAACTGCTAAGTCTAATAGTGATCCATTATATATTGAAATAATTGCGAATTTTAAGTTGCTGAACTCATCGTTGTTTTCTGATTTCCACTTGGTTTTTTCTCCGTTTGATCAGGTGCGTCCTTTCGAAGTGACAGCCAAGCAGAATTTAGACGAAGCTGATCGATTAGGTTTGGAAGCTGGCGATGTTGTGATCGTATCGGATGGTCGCCCACAGAATTTTTGGTGGCACGGACAAAATCGTCGTACGGGTGAAATCGGATCGTTCCCTAGAGGCATCGTTCAACGGGATTCCAAACTATCATGTGGGTTTTTCGTGCTTCATGAACAAACAATACGTCGATCGATAAACACAAGGCCTTTTCATTAAATAAGTATTTAAAAAACCAGCTCACTATCATAAGGTAGTAGGTCGCAAGTCGCTGTCCTCCTGCTCTTTGCCACTCCTGGCCTTTTGGCATCTTATTTAATTCCACGATACTCCGCGTTTCTGCGCCACGGTTGCTTATCTCACCGTTAGCAGCTATAAGTCATGCCCCTTACACTGTCTGTACTCATGCTTGGATGCGTCTAGTAAAAAATGGGATACCTACGTTACATGCGGGATCGGCTTCTGTCTAGTACATTTGCTGCCGACCCCAAGCAAGATTTTACTTCATCCGATTGCGTTACTGGCATTTTGACGATTATCGACAGAACCAATTTGCTTCCTATTCATCGTATGCTTACCTCACATTACAGATTGATGCACAGATAATAGTTGTAAAAGCTACTGTCTTCTTTATCAGACGGTGTAGTATAACTTCTCCCCGGGAAACTGAACTTTTGACTTAAATATGCCGATGATATCACAAGCTTAGCGACAGTACGTTGGCCATACAACAAGTTTCGAATTATTTGGTAATTTAACAATTCACAACACCAATGTGCCTTCCACATGCGAGACTTCTGCCTGCACCTACTCTTTATGGTAATCAGTTTGAAATAGTCGACAGGTTTTAGTGAGTGATTTCCCTGAAGAAATCACACTGGATAACGAAAACCGGAGGAGCTCTTGCAAATCTGTGACACATGTGATGCCGTCATGATATCCTTCTTTCTTTCAATGAAATTGTATACCATACCACAGTTCCTTGTATCCCCTCTACCGTGCCGAGACCTGGCTCCCCCACTTTAGGGATGCTCAGTGATTTTCTGTACTTGACCACCGATATCTCCGAAGCGTTGCCTGAATCTGGTAGGAACATCGGGTAAACAACGACAAGAGACATCGCACATTGTTGGATGGTGGTGGTGGTAGTTACCGTGTGATGCAGACAAAACTCTACATTTCTACTTGTCGCTTGAACGCGTATTGCGTATATCTGCTAATCGTCTGCTTTCTGTGCTTTTTTTGCGCATGCTGAGCGAAACTGGAAGAAGGGGCAATCCAGCTGTGTCATAGTGTTCGCCGGCTGTGGCCAAGTGGATAAGGTCGTGACGGTTGCGGGTTTGAATCCACCCATCGCCGGTCAACTTCCCCACTTGGCAACCTTTAGTTGGCCGCGGCCCTCTTCCTAAAAAATGATGTGCATTGTTATTTCATTTATAAAGGAAGTAAATGGTAAAAGATAAAAGATAGAGGTGTGAAGGAGTTAAGGACAGTTTTGGTATCCTTTGGTCCTTCCTGCCTCCCTGATTGACACACAGGAGATCATGATTATCGTTTGTGGAGATTCTGAGGGAAACTGTCTAGAGCTGAATTGCGTGGCGTAAATGTTACACGAGCTGTTTGAACTCCTCTGCCCAATGAGATACAACACAACTCCGAAAAATACCATAACATACGGTGAAAACCAGAAAAAACGGTCATTTTTTCCAACGATTTTTTCATGCTCATACTTCTCACGAAGTATTTTTTTTTCTTGCCTCCTTAGTATGTTGACGTCTTTCATGATTTCAAACCGGTGAAGATGTACATGTAGGTCTTGTCGAAACTCATGCAACAGGTGTTACATGTGTTGCGTAGGGCGAACACACGTCTACCATATCATGCCCTATTTTGGGTTTCTCTCAAGGAGTGGAAGAGGCCATGTGGAGGCTAACAGATAATGTGGCAAGGTGGAATGAGGAAATGTACAGCGAACTTAGATGAAGTAGATGTCTCACGCCTTCGTATTTGGGGCCCGAAAGACCCGTCACCTAGCTGGCTGGAGACACTGAAGGATACCGCGAACACTGGCGCTCGTATTGTCATTTTCTGTCGAATCAAAATGCTTGAAAGAGTGCGTTTGCACAGTTAGACTGTGTTCGGTGTGCTGGTTAAGGCAGCGTTCTTATCTCCTCCCATCTGTGTGGGTCCACTCCGTGTTCCTTTTGGATATTCACTCTCTTTATAGTAGGGTGACCTTGGGGATAAGGCTCGTCTTGCTGTTTACCGGCGAACGATGATGATGATTGTCTGATGCCGCAAACCAGCAGGCGCTGAAGCTGTACACTGCTTTTGGTTAGAGAAAGCAATAGGTTACCGTGGGTGGTAGCATGGAGGGTAATTATTCACGCCGTTAGAAGCAGGTAAAACATCTGGCTTACACGTTGTGGCGGCGGTGGTTGAAAGAATGCCCACCAGGTCTTCAGTTGAGGCAGAAATGGTTGAGTAGGATTCGGAATTTTAGAAAATTGATGTGATCTTTGTAGCCACGGGAACAGCGAACCAAGGCCAGTAGCCCCTGGGAATGGTAGTGGATGATCGGTCTGATACCGTTGTTTGGTTCTTTCGGTTTTCATCCGCATGGCTGTCATCCGTTGTAGAGCCGCGCTTAAATTGTTTTTATTACAAGGTGCCGACTAGTAGCTGGGGTCCTAAAGTAAGCGGTGTACTGTCCAGTGAACTCCGGAGTCGGGAGAGCAGTGGACTCCTATTCTGGGCCACCTTCTACCTAGAATAAGTTCGGCGGTCGGTGAAATAGCCAGATTGATTGAAAATTCCTTACACCTCCCTGTTGTTTCGCTATCCATCAGACTTGCCAAACCTGCTGCTGATGACAATGATTTTGGCCGTCTTTTATTTTTCACTTGACTATTTTTTGGTCGCATAGTGACTATGATTCATTGTCAAAGTTTTGGTCGTTAAGTGCATATTTTTATAACTCATGAATATTAGCGTAGAATTTGTGGAGCAATTTTGTTCTCTCTGGAGTTTCGCGTTTAATCGGGCTACGCGTGGGTTTGAGGTTTAAATGTGCTATCCAGAAACTGTGAAGTTCATTATCGGGCAAATCGTGCTGTGAATCGTTTAGCAACCCCACCCGGATTTGTGCGTTTTGGTCCTTATATATATATATATATATATATATATAAAACCTCATGTCATTCAATCCACTGTGTTCTTCACAATCTGCTGTGTACAAGTTGTCGAGGTTTACGTGCACGATCTAGAGGAGCAAACGAAGTGCTTGCATCTCATGACAAATCACCTCTCTGCTTTGACATGTTGAATTGCCTTTGCATCGTCACTCAACAGGGCAATATCATCGTCATGTACTCTGTTCCCTGGTAGTAGTTTAACTCCACCGTCTAAAAGACTAAATAAGACGCTATGTAGGACGTCCTCTGAAACAAAGTTGAAAAGAAATGGGGATATATAACGGCCTCGCCGTATATCTTCGGAGACAACGAAAGCTGGCCGTAAGTGTTAACCCGACCTGAGGTATGACGGTACAACTCTTTGAGGACCGACATACGCTTCTCGAGCCCCTTCCAATGGTGGGAACAACAGTCGATTTCTTTACAAAGAGAAAGCTTTCTCGGAGTCCCAAACCTTCGAAAATGAGACTTGAAATTCTCTTGTCATTTCCAGTTTTCCACGTTTAGATAGGGAGAGGGCCATCGGATCCCGGCGCTTTATGGCTTCCTAAAGCTTGGTTTTCCTTGACGGTGTTCGCTTTGGCTGGTGGATCTGCTGTAACGGGCAACGGCACACTTGCAGTAATAGCTACACAGGAAGAGGGAGGTGGGAATCGACGCAGTGGCGCTGCTAAGTTGTGCTCGATAGTACTCCACCCGGTAAGCAGATCGTCGCAGCTGTTTCTAGATAGGTGAATCCTCAGTCTCACAGGTAGTTTCCCTCATACACAGTGCTTTCCTACCGTTGTTTCGGATTAGATAAAACAGCTTCCGGGAATTTTCGTTGGCAGCAGCACGTTCCGTCTCGAAAGCTCGTTGAGACCACAAGATCTCATGATCCCTACACAAGTTTTTACTGAGTTCACATCTTTTTACGAGCTGTTTCATTATACTCGCTACCAGTTGCAATGTACTGGCGTGTGTAAAGAAGGCGCAGAGACTCACCTGACATACAAGATTCCGCATTGTCACGGGTGAAGCCACAATTCGCGAAGTCAGCAGAGTGCAAATCATTCTTGATAAGTGACGGTGCCCATTAATGTTTTGAGGTGGGGACAAACCTAGCTTTTCAGCCAGTCTGCTTCCAAATAGCGAAAGTCGAGTCGGACCAGATAGCTTGTCGCAATATAACCGATGGTGCACCACTCGTTTTGAACGCCCACCATAGTACATGGTCAGCTTGGTCATAGTCGAGGGGAGTGATCCAGTACGACCGACAGTTATATAGACAGCTGCGCCATCTGCAGCTGATAGCAGTTCGGTCGATTTGGGTCCACCGCTGACTCGAAGAAGGTGTACACCAAGTGGCTTACCGAGGATTGGAACATCTGGCGCGAAACGACCGATGGTCTGAACACAAAGCCAACAACCGTCCCCTGTTTTCAGAACGACAGGTTTCGAGACCAAAGGGGCCTCCTAGATGCGCCCGCGTCCGGAAGAATGCAAGGAAGTCGATTGGGAAGGAAGTAACAAGAGTCGACAGAAGAAGAAGCCGCTTTGTATGGTAGATGGTCTCCTTTTCAAGTGAGAAGAGGATAAAACGTTCTTCCGAAGACCATCTATGTCCATGGTTGTATGCGTTGTGAACTGTTGTACTACTCAGTCACCCAGACCAGAGTACACCCTTTTATTTGAGGATGCGCCTTTAGCCTTTGTGCAACCCATCGCTTTTTGCAAGGTAGCAGAATCATTACAGACGAACCGATGACAAGTTGATTGGTAGTACACCTCTTCTGGAAAGCCTTGCCTACGCTGTGGCCTTAGTTGGAAATCCCTACTAGCCACCAGCAGGCTCTTGTAATATTGTTTAGCCTGAACGCTTGGAAGATTAAAGCCACCGCGCCTTGGACATCACCCTTGATTTTCCGTGGCCGCTTATTTGATAGGCTTGAATTCACGTCATTCACGGTTAACTACCTGGATGTTTGATTTTCCCCTATTCTTAACCCATGGGCACTCTCAGTGGCATCGGTTGAGAGTTCCTTTGTTCGCGGTTGGGACCCTAAAGATGCGATTTGTCGTTGGTTGCAGACACGGTGAAGATTTTGTCATGTTCGAATTCATTGGAACGAATGGCTTCTGGCTTTTCTCTCGTTCCTTATAAACAAGTGATTAGCAAAAGTGTACGGTGAAAATGTTGCGTGTATATGTTTATGAATATCTTTCATTCCATTGCTAGTTCCCCTCTAATGCAGCCATGTCCCCCCATTCAGTTTTACCGTTTTCGCCTGCCATGCGCATTCCCTACCTCTTGTGCAGTGGTTTTCATTTATGTTTCTGGCGACTAATACGCACTTGGCCCTTCAGCATCTTTACTTTATCCAGTTGTTCTTTTTCACTGTTTTGCTCACCCTGTAGCAACAACTGTTCGTCCGGATTAAACTCACCCAACAGTTTTTATCCCCTCCATTTCGGGTGGATTTTAGGTCTAGTAGTTTATTTATCCTCCTCCTCATATCTTTTGTCCAGTTGTGCGCGTGTTGTTGGTTCTTTCCGAATCGCCAACAATACAAATCAGTGTTTCTTATTGCTTTTTCCCTGTCTCTAGTTCAGGCTGAAAACTTTTGTTGAACTGTATGATAGGTTGTTCATTTTCCCTCTGTTGTTGGGTTCATATGCTAGGCTGCCACTTTGAATGGAATGAGTTCCTAGTAGACGAATAAAAATAGTAAACCTCAGTGAGCTGTTGACTAACTACACAATGAATTTTTGTTTGTTGATTCGATTTATCCCAAACTCAAATGCATCTCTTCAGAAGAGGGTGGTGAATAAAGTATTGCTCTGGGGACTTAATCATTTTCCCTGGACCAGTCGTTCTATCGATCCAGATTCATCTGTGACCGATCAGTCACAGTGGTCAGTCACTGTGTCACCAGTCCACACTTCCGCACACACGTACGTTTCTTCTTTTGATGATATTTTGGTAACCCTTATTTAAGAGATCGATTGGATTACCTTTGCTCAGCTGAACTAGCCCCCTGAAAGCGTTGTACACCGGATTTGGTAGAATACACTTAATCAAAGCAGTGAGTGGACAAAGCATCCTGTGGATCTTTTTGTTAGAAATTGTTCTCTCGATTTTCCCACGTTTACGTCTCCACAACTTCTGCTAAAATTATCACCACTTTTACAATATGATAATAAACACTTCAAGTGGAGTTAGGTGAATTTTCATCAACTTAGAGCGTGCTACACGCAACACTGCACCAAGTTTCCAGCAGAAATTTCTGCGGGCTGTTTTTTAGCTGTCATTGTTGACGTGTCATAAGAGATTGATAACGGTGCTTATCACGCAAGCGCGCATTTTCTCACTTGGTTGAACGAGCGTTACCGGTTTAACAGGGGAGCAACCATCGCAAACGGAAGGCATTTATACAGATACCCACTTCACTAGAAAACGATAACTCTGAAGGCATTCTTACTTTTCGTTCGCTGTGTTTAGGTTCGACGCATCTCGACGCATCTTATCCAAAAACTAAATATGTCTATGGATTGAAACTAGTGCACTTTAATTTGTTCTTTGGGAAGCCCGAATGCGAACAGTCGACCTTATTGTTGTGAATACCATATACCTACGTAACTCTAGAGTAACCAATGCAGTGTCCGAGTATTGTGCGATGGGACCTCCTAGTTCATCACCCATGGTGTTAAAGCACAGTTGTTGACTTGCGTGAGTTCACATCTTGCCGGGATTCATTAAGTATTCACGGTTGAAGTTAATATAATTTACTGAGCCTACCAAACTGTATTTCTGTAAACTTTAGTGTGATTTACAACGCACCTTATTTCATTCCCATCATTCCACGTCATTTATTCCTCAACCGTCACATCCTTGCAGACCTGTAGCGATGTATTCGATTACGATGTTAGGTTTAAACTGCCGTGCGACCAGTTTGCTGACTTGGTTTGTCTTTTATCTTTTTATTTCCTTTATTACTGAAGTAATAATGAACATAGTTTTTCTGGAAGGGGGCCGCGACCAGCACAGGGCCGCCAAGTGGGAAAGTTGACCGGCGATGAGAGGATGCGAACCCGCAGCCTTCGTGTCCAAATGCCGCGGCCTTATCCGCTTGACCACCGCCGGTCAATAATTCCGTTAGATTTCAATCGTGCTTATTATCCCTGCAGTCTCTTCTCTCATAGAGTGACTCTGTTTGGAGAAAAGAGAACTAGCTGAATATTTAGTATGCTAATGCCCTGCTTTTTATATTCGTTTCATATCCATTCCCTTGTTTTGCATTATTACTAGTATATAGTCACACTGCCATAATCACCGGTTATGACAGATTCCTAAATTCATTATGATGGTATTCTCAAGTTCTTACCATTTATCGAGTATATTGAAACAACAAGAAATGTAATGAATTTATTTACATATTTCTCAAAGGACATCTGGTTGTAGACTATATACGGCCATGGTCACCGAAGTACATCAGGTGAACATGAAAACCGAAACTGTGGTGGGTTGTGGAAATTGCATAAACCTCGTGGAAAAATATCAAGATTTATCTTCGTTATGTTCACTGGTGATAGCAAATCCGACTGTCCAATCGATGCAGTTTCTTAATCTAATATTCTATTCACAAATTTGCATCCAAAAACATGTCAAAAGGAATTTTTTAGTATTAGGATTTGTTATTGTTACTGAAGATGGATAAGAGAATTTCCAGCTAAGAAAAATCCCTATTGGAATGAAAACAGACCTTGACGTCAAGGTCATTCAAAAGGGATATAGCAAAGGTTTATACTGTTTTCACGATAATAAAACGAGCTAAAAAAGTTTAGGTACTTGGTACCACAAAGTTTAGAAATGAGAGGTTGTAAATCTACTCAAATTTTGATTTTTTCGGCCATGTACGGTGTTTTGAAATTGGACAAGACCACTGTTTATGTGATAAAAGTTGGCGGAAATTTAGCGGCCACATATAGTTAAGCAGAATACCATCACATCAAAGCACAAAGTTGATTTTACTCATACTGACGTTAATAAATAAGACAAGATTTCCTCGGAATTTCACAATAGAATATTATTAATGTTTCATACATTCTTATCTTGATAAGGAAGAAGAAAATATGGCGACTCAAGTGTTTGCGGACGGTAGATTGTGCGCTAATCACACAACAAGGGCAAGGTGTGCTTTGGTCATGCACAGCACTTGAAATACGGCATGTGTTGATTTGGCCGATAGATGCGTTGCAGTTCATGTGGAAAAAGACTATCAGAATGTCATTCGCAGAAATAATTCCATCAAGTGCCTGTCCGTTTGTGTTAAATTTGTCAAGGTTGTTCACTTGAACAAGAATAAGAAAGTAAGAATGGATCACAAAAGGAAATCCCATGAATCAAAGGAATATTGTTACTGTGATCACGAAACTATCCGCGAATTCCAATAAAATTAGTTGGTTGTCGTAGTTTGCCGAATGTTGCTTTGGCTGATACCTCAAAGCAATCTACCAAGTAGTTCGACTTGAGCAGTCGTATTCTTTCGTAATGTGATTTTATTCTTGTTCATTTGGTAACGTGCCCTATCTCGAAATTATCACATATGTGGCTGATGTTCTCGAATGGAGTTTAATTGGCCACTCATATATGACTTTGAAGTCGAGGTTCCGACAAGGCCTGACATATGAAACACGAAATGACTTCAAAACTAAGCTGGGGACTCCACATTAGCTTGGCCCAAGAAGTGCCCCGGGTAGATCGTAAGCCGGTCGATTGGCAGTGCGTTTCGGTATTTTCTTCTTACCAATGCATGGATCATTGGGTTACGAGTAGGCTTCGTTTCGTTCTTCCTTCATCGCTCATGCGCCATAGTTGGGGTTTAGTAGTGGTATTGAAAATTGAATGGTGACTGAATTCCCAACAGATCTGTTCGTTAAGCGACTGAAAAGCATCCGGCTTGTCCTAAATACATACATGCACATACACATACCAATGTACACCTCATTTCCACAGTGTTCGGCTGGAGCTGTATTATCACATGTTGATTAAACGTAAGGACCCAACGCGCTTGTGCGGAAAAATTGGGAAACTAATCCAAATGTGCTTCTATTGTATATGATTTTTTCTTTCTTTTCATACCATTGTCTCAGAGATTATACTTCCAAAATGCATCCAGTGTAACGCACCTGAGCTCGAAACTGCCGTAGGGTTGCGCATGCTCATCCGCCGCCAACAAATCGTGAGCTGACTGTCGACGGCGTGGCAGGAAATCCTAAGCGGAAGCCATAAATGCTGCCTCATTACTGTTTGACCCCAACTTGATACCGAAATTAAAAAAGACTATCGAGATTACCCTAAAAACAAACCACTCCACGGTCGGAGGCAGAAACGTGTTACCCTCAATCAAATAGAATCTATAATTTCTCTGGTCACCAGTTGCCGCCAAACGAAAGGATTGACATTCAGCCATGCCAGTGCCGAACATCCCACGTTCATTGATTTCGTTAAGCCCGGTCTAGGGCTTGAAAGCTGACCAGGAAATACAAAATTACATCTGTCTCATTATCCCGCCGTGGACAAAATTACCACCTACTCAATCATGAAATGAGCTGTGAAGACACTTTAAAAAAACAGCGTAGTTATCTTTCCGGCTTACAGAAGTAGTTCCGTAACAATGCGCATTGCCGTCAAACAGCAATAGAAGATGAAAGTATTATTTGGTAATAACGACTCATCAGCCAATCACGAGAAACCAAGTCAACGAATTTCTAGCCCAAATCAACGACAAATTGAATCTTTTGAAAAAAGAAGAAAATCAGCGGAGAAGAATCTGGTTAAATAACATCTGCAGAGGCACCAGTTACTAATATCCACGGGCTAAGAATGTGCACAGGGAGCTTAGGTAAAGTAGGTGTCTCGGGTCTTCGTGGTTGGGGGAGGATATGGTAGTGAACCATGAACAGTGGTCATCGTGTTTTCATTTTCTATCGAATTCGACTGATTGACGGTATGCGTTTGTACAGTCAGACTATGTTCCATGTGTTGGCTACAGCAGCATTCTAATCTCCAACCTGTGTAGGTCCACTCCCTGTTTCCCCTGGATATTCACTGTTTTTATGGAAACGTAACCTTAGGGAAAAGGCAACGATCAGTGAGGCTTGTGGTGCTTTTTAACGCTGAACGATAGTGATGATGATGATGATGATGCCGAAGTTTACAACCCTGCGGTGGCCCTTACGCCCGTCGTCGCATCATCAACAACATCGGACTATCAAAAAGCTAAGTTTGTTTTCCATCTCCGACCTCCGTATTTGACACAGAACATAAAACGATGCCAGGAGTTCTACCGCGTCCCAGAAATATGTCAAAAATCTGAATTTAGAAATAAAGGGAACTATGGGCTCGTTGGATGTCAAGTCGTTGTTCACTAGGCTGATTATATTAGGCAACATCCGTCGCATGATGGGCAGTTGCTCCAACTTGCTGGATGGAACAGCGATGTCTGCAGATGAAATTATATTCTTCGTAGGATCCTGCATGAAAATATCCACGGTTTAACAAAAATTTGCAAATATACAAGGAGCGATTTATCCTCGGTGTGTCCTGTTGTCCGTGGAGGACAATCGTTGACAGACGCGTCCAGGTGAAAAGCTCTAGACACGGTGCGAAGCCTTAAATCCCCAACTAGTAGGAGGATTTGGGTTGCTCACTGGAGACTATTGGGTTCCCCAAAACGAGGCTTGTTGATATTAAGTGATATAGTCAGGTAAATGGTTTATGTACTTTTTAGGGCCAAATATTCAGCTATGATTATTCGGCATACACATTGGTGTGCCAAAATTGGCACCTAATGTCTTAAGTTCTTTTGAAATCATTTGTTCGATTTTTCTCTTCACCAATGCAATGTTGTATGTTCGTGTCAACTTCTTTTTTTCCTTTCCGATGAAAATCTTCCGTCCAACGCTACGCATCCAAATGATCGACTCTTTCTGACAGCCGAAGACATTAGTTGTCCGCTGGCCAATTCCTTCGTTCACAAAGGTCATGTGGGCGGATCAAGTTTGGACCGTTTGGAACGTGCAATTGGCGGTCGAGAAACGTAAGTCACGCGAACTGTTCTGTGTAACCAACCTCTTAATAATATACTTTGGTCAGCTGACTCAAAATGCACGCGCGTTTTGGATGATTTTGGCTTCATTGATTGTTTTCATTACCGTATGAATGTGGTCGATCAGGCTTTAGAAAAAAAGATCAACCTGTGTTTCTCTGGGTGGTATAATTCACGTTCCCAGTCACTTTGTGTTAAATCCGGGTGATCGAACATGCGGTCCATGTTAGATTATTTGATGCTCAAATAATGTGTTGTGACCGGTACTCTTCATTTTGCTCCCACTATGTCTCCGGTGGTTTGTTAACCGCTTTACATGGCAGTTCTAGTGCTGTATATACGATTTTTAGCACCATTCACGGCATCTTATGCTCTTGAGTTTAGTGGTCTCGGGGTTTCTATCTTGCATTGTTTTGCATTGTGTTCGGTTGAGGAAAATAAAAAGTTTCCTTGTAGAAAGGGCACTGGAGTTGATCGAGCAATCGCCTTTGCCAACGTCCCTGTTTAGGAATCCTAACCGAAAAGCTTCGCTCAAAAGTCTTATCCACATTCCAGTGGGGGGAACTTAACACGGTCCGGAAACTCTGATCAGGCGCATGCTTATCACTACCTAACCTGATCGAAGCCAAGGATATCGCAGTCCTGATGATTTCGCGTTTGGGAAAAGGCAGTGGTCAGTGAGGTTTCTCTTGCTGTTTAACGCTGAACGATGATGATGATTATTATTACTATCTTGCGGGATGACGGATGCAATACGGAATTAATTATTTATACCGTAGATACAATTTTGTGGACCATTATTTTCCAGGGATCCCAACCCCTAAGTAGGAGAACGATTATAGGTCTCAACTAGTTTTTTTGTGTTATCAAGAACATGTCCTCATGGTATCAGGGAACATTACGGACGATTTCTTTTATTGCGCCGTAGATGTTTTCGGATCAGTGGCAGCGCCTCCTGCTTAACAATATGGTTGGTTGTTATGACAGTTTCGCTTGACTTCTTTTTAGTTTTTCGATTTACTAAAATATATATTTATACGTTTGTTGACCCAACTGTGAAATCTTCTGCACTTCAACGGGATTCGAACTCACGCATTTGTACCACATGTGCTTAACCCCTCGAGCTGCTAAGCCACGCCGGGTGGTATTCGGACACTTCACTTTATGGGTCAGTGGTTGCCTACTTGCATTGCGTAAGCATATGGCATCCTCCACAGTGATTGTTTGGCACTTTAATTGCCAGAGAAAGGATTCCGTTTGAATCACCCGGCATCCACTAGTTACGAGTCACGAGCATGATTGCTTAGGTCATTTGGTTGGTAGATTTAGACACATGTAGAATTGGCCCAACTGTAACCGTCGCCCGTAAAGCAGTCGACGTCGTGGCATCTGGACCTGAGGGTTGCAAGATCAAATCCTCTCATCCTCCGTCAGCTTCCTTATCTGACAGCTCGCTGTTGGTCGCGATCGCTATCCTGAAAATAATGTGCATCGTAATCTCATTAATAAAAGTAAGATAAGGTAAGGTAATGAAAGATAAGTAATTGACCTAGATGGGATTTGAACCTTTAAGCGAAATGTCCGAACACCGTTCGGCGCGACGTCGTAGCTCAGCTGTTGTGGCACATGTGGTACAAGTGCACAGGTTGCGTCCATACACGATTGCGTATCCATCATCGTTCAGCGTTAAACAGCAAGGCAAACCTCACTGACTTCAGGGAAATCACCTACTAAAATCTTACGACTATTTCAAACTGATTACCATTAAGAGTGAGTAAAGGTGGAAGCCTCTGTCGGTTTTGAATAAACAATACGCACCTCGCATTTGGAGGGCATGTTCTTGTTGTGAATTTTTAAGTTGCCAAATAATCCAAAACATTGTATGGCCGACACTGTCGCTAAGCTGGCGATATCATCGGCATACTTTAAGTCAAGAACTCCTGGAAGTAGTTATACTGCACCATCTGCTAAAGGAGATAGTACCTTTTATAATCTATTATAGAACATTTGAAAAGAAATGTGTCCGTTTGACAAGTACGTCACCTTCTATTAGAGGCAGCTTCAGAAATACAACCGAAGCCGGGTGCTGTTGCTAGTTTGGTCGACCGTTTTTGCCAGCCAGTGTTTGAACAGAATTGTAAGGACGATATGGTGGTTTATTATGTTAGAGGTCGTATGTGGTGTGAAAATGAGCGCCTTTGTAAACAGACCATCCGTAGTGTTGTTAGCTGTCGTTCTACTAGGATGCCCTTTCTAATGTAAGCCTATTTATTCGAGTGCGACCAAAAACGTCCCAGCTGTAAGGGAACGGTGTTATTCCAGACAGATTCCTATGCCTCTTTAGGTGAAGCTTCTCCTGACACTGTTCTTGTTTTCTTGGTGGATTACATTCACCAAATCAGCTACCGACGACGAAGCTCTCAAACTTTACAGGGAGAATGATCAAGAAACGGAAACCACCTCCCCGACTGACTTGCCCGGAAGTGGTCACTTAATTATTCTATACATATGATCATTCACAATCACTTTTTTGCCACGGTTGTTCTTCCTGATCTGACCTAATTGAATTTCTTTCACAACTTGGTTTCTTATGGCTAGAACTTGCATAAAATAATGGAAACCGTTCGAATTATTCTCTTAGTGTTAAATAACAGGCTGAGCCACAAAGAGCAGAATATTCGTGAAGGAGTAATCGTTTTGCCTGTGTGCTTCATCAGTTGGAAGATGTGTGCAGAAATGCCGAATACAGTTGCAGCTAGATGTACAGTGATGGTGGAACTCCACTAGTGTGAGATAAAAATGGGCGACTTTCGATACCGTTGCTGTTGGATGGCATCCCAAATGAGAACTCATCCTAACTATTTGGTCGTAATACCTTAAGCGGATATGCCAGTTCGCATAGGGACAATCAGTAGAATATAATGATCGCGCTGATTGACCATTTAATTTCAGTCCAGTTTGTTTTTTTATAGGTATTAGTCATGCGGTAGCCTGGGCTAATTTTGTTTTTTTCCCATTTACTTCAATGTCTTGGACATGCAAGACTTTTCCGTTGCGCGCCAATAAACGTTAACTGGCACTAATGTAAATACAAACACTAGACCTGTTCGCACTAGAGTCTGTTGGGTGTATGCCGAGATGACAAATAAACTTCGCTTAACACAACTGTCCATCCGGACGTCGAATGATCCCTGTAGTCTCACGGCGCACAAGAAATTGTTAACCGGGATCTTCAACCTCTTCACTTAAATCTATTACTGAGGTTCGCAGGATATATCTCGGCAAGACATTAGGTGCAGTTAGTTGAGTTACTCTACTCGAATCTTGAACTCGGTTTTCACTGACGCAGCAGACATCAATCTAAACTGAGTCGAATGTTAGAGCCGAGCACGCCTGTTGGCCAGCCTGCGTGAGAGTGCGCACATCGAAGGAACCTAGATTCAGAGGTTAGCCAAGTTTGAGGAAATATGAGCTAACAGATAGGAAATCACTTACTACACTTTTTGACATTGAGGAGTTGCGAGCATCGAGCGTTCCCTTCCTTCTTGCTCGCTGCTTTGCTTTCTGCTCTCAGTGACTCATACTGCTCACCATGTAATATTGTTTCTGACATGTTCTACCAGTCAGAGTAACATTGGCTCAACCTATTTTCGGGATCCGCGTATGGGAGCTCTAAGCTGATTCAAATCCCAGTAGAAATTACCCATGACTCTGACTGGCTGCATCATCGCGGTACCGGTTGTGATTTCCGGTCGCGCACGTTTTTGTCGCTGAGGTACTCAAAAGACGCTATCCAAAAAGTTCTCATTTTTCGTCTCCATCGACATATAACTTAAACGTGGCTGCCTTCTATCCAGAATTCGGGGCTCAAACGTCCAGCGCGGCAAAGTAGCGCAAAAAGGTGCCAATCCTTAATAGGAGACAGAGATACTTGGCTTGTGATAAGTAGTTCACTTCCTTGTCCGTTTCCTCTACGGAAAGTCGTGATCGTTTACGGGTTTTCCGGTTTTGCCCTTTCAGTCAACCAGTGAATCGGAATTCCATTTTTGTACGCGAAGAAATCTAGCTAGACTTCTTTGTCCATCCAGTTAGGTTTTCCATGTAAAGTCAGTTACTTCGTGATGCGGCGTATAATGTGATGAAAGTGAAAATTCACCTGACAGTTTGCTGTTATGGGGTTTGATATTCTTGGATTCAGTATAGCAATGAACGAAAACTACTTTTGACATCCCACGTACATTTGCAAATGGTGGTTCGTCCTTTACAAAGTGTAATTTGTTTTTTTTTTTAATTTCACGATCAGCCCGATGTTAACTGGAATGGAAAATTCACGTCGGTTTGTTCACACACCTAGTCGGCATTGAACGGGTGGTTTTCCGCTTTCCGGCGAGATTCTCCATATAATTGAACTATGATAAACATCATCATCGTTCAGCGTTAAACAGCAAGGCAAACCTCACTGACCGCTGCCTTTCCCCAGAGTTGCACGTTTATATAAAAAGAGTGAGTATCCAAGGGGAACAGGGATTGGACCTACACAGGTGGGAACAGATAAGATGCTGCTGCAGCCAACACACGATACACAGTCTAACTGTACAAACGCACGTGTTTTCAATCATTCTGATTCGATAGAAAATGACAGCACGATCGTCACTGTTCACGGTTCACTGCCATATCCTTCAGTGTCTCCAGCCAGCAAGTCGACGAGTCTTTCGGACCCCAACCACGAAGACGTGAGACACCTACTTTACCTAACTTCGCTGTACATTTTCTCATCCCACGTTGCCACGTCATCTGTTGGCCTCCACATGATAATCTTAGTCATCTATTCAAAAAGTGGTGAATTATTGTTCTTATGCGCGTTCATGGCCTCGCATTGTAATCGTAAAAACTGTAATTTCTGTGAGCAATATTGCATGATACTTCGGTGTCATCATAAGCCACTTTGCTCTCTGTTTTTTGGCTATGTTTTGAGGGTCTATGTGACTGAATCACCTTCCGGGGATTGGATGATTCGTAGATTACACACGGCACAGCTGCATCTGGTTAAGAAGACTTAACTTCAGACAGCCGGTGAAATATCCGGTGTCCGTGACGTGAACAGTGCGACCCGTTATTATTTTCTTCTGGTTGAATGGTGATGAAGCGGTAATGTGATGTAATGTAATGGTACATGTGACTACTCTAGCCCTGTAGTACCAGTATTCCCTGGGGTATATTTATACCGTTTCCCCCGTTAATTCGGAATTGTGTAAATTATTCAGACCCAGTTCAAAAAATATTCAGAATTTAATATGAATTTGTCCCTCTTTCATATGATCTCCCAGTACACCAATAATCAGTGTGCCTTACAGTACTCACGCATTAAATTTGGCCATGTAAAGTAAGTCACGTTTCAAATCTATACAAATGGCGTCTCAGTACGCCAGCGAAATCACATTTCCCAATAGTTTTGACATAATTCCGAAATAATGTGGGAAACGGTATGGAGGGTTTTTCATTGTCCATATGTTAGTTTGGTCATGCCTAACAAGTTGTCCACACTTCAAGAACTAGTGAAATTTAAATATCTTTTTCAACTGGTACACGATTCATGTTGATCTATGATCCAGCAGTTCAACCACCTGAAAACTCCTTTATCTAGGTCTTCTCGAGTTGACATGTTTCGCCGGTATCATTTTCTTTGGTCTGCTGAGCCCTCAATTTTAACGGGATTTTGCACGTATCGACATTGGGAAGTAATTGTCCTATGATGTTTCGTCTTTCGAGAATTCACCACGAAAGACGCAATTATTTTGCTTTTATTGTTTTTGTTTCCGCTTTGATATATCCTTATAGGATATCGCAATCAAATCGGTTATTTATCATATATAACGCCGAAAATAGCTCATCCTGTTAGACGTTGAAGCGTTTCCCGACTAGTTTTTTTTACCATAAAAGCAATACATTCATTTGGCTAATCAATCCAAACAAATGCCTTCTTCTTCGATTCCATTCCTCTCCCTTTCCCTTCTACCTATTAGTCCCACCAATCGACGTTCGTCCCTTGTCTCTGCTCCTTGTATACCTCATACAGAGAAAACGCCTAGTTGTGCCCTCGCCAATTCATCCAGTTTGTGTGATGATCAAGACATCAGTTTGATCGAATCCACTCCAAATACCTATGTAGCCACTCTTGAGCGTCTTCGACGGGAACAGGCGGAAGGTCTGTGGACTCCAATTCCGGATGTGGATTCTGTCACCAGTCCGGATTTTGGTTGGACCAAGTTGGCCTCTGAAGACGGATATTCTTTGTGTCCCAGTTTAGATCAGTTATCGTTGGACACGCAGAATCAACTGGACTCTCCGATCGACGCCGATCGATACGATGATCAAGAGGATGAAAGAGCAATATTGGATCGGACACCAAGAGCCACTGTTGGGTCTACCGGAAGTGTTGTTAAACGGGGAATTCCGCGTCCTGTTTTCCAGGCTAATCCGCTTTTGGATACGTCATTGTTTTATGATGGTCAGTAGCTATTCGACTTTGAAGATGATAGCGTTCTTGGCATAAAAATTGGAGGATTAGATTATAGGTCATTGTTAGCTGCAAAGTCTTATATCGTTTCGCGTAGGAGCTACAAGGTAGATGGGATTTGAGGTTAGTCCCATAGTACCCAATGAGATCATGTGGCATTCTAAACTACTTGGGGGTTTCATTGTGAAATATTTTGCCATAGATCACTTTCTTTGACTTCCCATTATCACCCACTCCTGAGAAAACCGCATTCCAACTTAGTGCAATAACTTTCGAAGTGGGACAGAATCACTTAGGATAAATTAATAGATGAGAACCGGACTAGGTCTTGCTGAGCCAAGTGACGGGCGGTTTTGTTTTGTCAGTCTACTGGTGCGATGTCACTGTCTACCAGTATCTTGGTTTTATAGTGTTACGGAAGTCATATTGCATGCACATTTAAAAGAGGAGCAGTTCACCGTGCATTGAGGCTGACTTTCAACTGTGATGACTGAAGTCTCTTAAAAGGAAACGTCAAAATTTGTTATTGTTTATGCTCCTAAAATTGCTGGGTGTTACTAAACTGGGAGAAAGCCCTCGTCTACAACCCCACTTTATAATGCTATTAATTTCGTTTATCAAGCTTCGGATTATCAGTCCCCATTGGTTTTACCTGCCCCTCCTGGGCCTGAGGATGAGACGTTCGTTTCCGTATCACACACACGCACCGTCTCGGCGCCCAACTGCCAATCTGAAGACTTTGGCACTAACTATTCTCAATCTGCCGAACACCGGGAACCGTGGCAGTCCGTCTTTTCTGTCGGTCAGTATACGACAGATGAGCTGCCAAACTCGATTTCAACACGTCAGCGATTGGACAATCGCCGATACACGCGGTCCACTTATCGTCGAAGCGAATCGCAACCAGGCCAAACGTCCTCAACCGGGGCAAACCCTGATTCAAACCACGATCCTCAGTCGTCTTCACAAGCACCAGCAACGCCACTAATCGATTTGTATAGTCCTTCCCTGAAACCGAAACCACTATTTGGTAGTGTCCAATTCCCGGTATGTTGCGTTGCTTCGTTTTATCTCGTCTTTCAATATGCATTTTACTCGGATTTGTGTGGCGACTACTTTCTGTTCACTCCGACGTTTCTTTTACAAATCTGTCCAGAATCTTTAACAATAGGGTTTTTAATCAACTTGAAGTGAGACCTATAACCTTGTTTCTCTCACCGAATTGTGATAAACTCTTGTACGCTGTCGTACCATATTCTCCCGTGTAGATCCAATCCACGACGGTTTGCGATCCTCATTTACCTTACTATTTCCGACCATATCAACGAACGCATTGGATACAGTTCCCCGGGGCACATCCCCGTCAAATACCTCCACCAATTCCTGCAAGACCACATTCGGTGGCCATGGGTCCAAGCATCAGTATGACGCAACCTGTGGAGACCACGACCTCGGCATCTTTCAGTATGACTAAATCTATGGATCCGTTCGACTGTGTTCCCTTGTCTGGTTCGTTATCTGATCCGCTCTCCCAGAACCATCCCGTCGGTTGGGGACAAAGTAAACCACATGAAAAGAGGGACCACAGTCCTATCACTCTAGCTACTTCCGCGACAAATCTCCATACGGATGCATTTGCGCCTTCCATTACCTCCCTACGTCCGGTTAAACCTTCTTCCCCACGGTTGGAAAGTCAACTACTCGTCAGTTCCGGTAAGCTCTGTTCGTAATTCTTTGATTTATTGTTTCTCAAGTACATCTTGTAGCTGTAAAATTAGGCGACTTAGTTTCCGCGATTTTTTACCTTTTTCTTGTATAGGATTTTTTAAATTACGTTTAGGGTTACTGCAAAGTGGCAACCACAGAACATCGGATAAGAACATTTAACGATCACAAATTATATTCACTTTTAATTTTTAAAATCGTTCCCTTCTGCTCTATAGGTAGCCAAAAAACCTCTTAACCTTTCTTCCATAGGTCCTACCAACTTCCGTTGGTCTGACATAGGGCCTATACAAGATACCACCAATAGTTTAGATAGCAAATTTATCTGATAATAACATTGATGGAATATAAGTTGGGTGCATTGCTTAAGCCAAACTACTCACTTCATATGGCTGCTCTCAACGTTCGCACATCAAGCTAGGTTGATTAGATTTCTGAACCACTTTTCTCAGCCAGTTCTTATAATTCTGTTCGAGTGATGTCTTGGAAGTTAATGTATCGCATTGTATATGTCCGGGCTGGTGGACCTGCGGGCATCTAACAGAACAATCGACATCGAAGGTATTCATTCTTTCTGAAAGGCACAGCCTTCAGTGCTGCATGACGGTTGGCTCTTCGTGTACGGCATCTTTGATCTGCCCCCAGTGTTCTCCTATATCTTGATAGTTTGAGTGGATCGGTAACCGCGTAGAAAGCACCGATCTGAACTCATTTCGACATCTATCGTCTAGAAGCAGCTCCGTAGGACGGGTGGTTATTGCGTTGGTGCGACTACAGTCTAGGCACAGACCAAAAGCACTACGGACCAAGGCGTGATCTGAACCCACAACCATGACCTAGAACGATCGACATTTTCTCATTGATCCGCCTCCATGGTGACCAACGGTATGTTTACTGCAGTGCCCGTTTCTATGAAGGCTATGAAGACTATCAGGTGAGCTGATGAAACTTTTTCCGCTAGGAACAGTTTGTGGTAGGAATAGACCTGATTAACGCGACCACTGTTGTTGGTTCGATCTGATTGGACCGCAGATCGGCTTCCGTTGTCTTTCTGTCCCTCCCGGAACAGCGGTAACCAAACAGACAATTCGAAGTAACCAGAGGAAGTCACGGTAAAAATTTTCCTTAGCTTCGAGAGAACTGCATTCGGTACTTTGCACTTTGAAGGTGCAAAGCACATGCCAAACCGAGCAACCGATCTCGAGAGTCTATCCAGTGCACGTTGTGCATGGTCCGCAGACTCAAAACGACACAACGTCATCTGCGTGATCTAGGTCACTGCTTCTCACTACTTCTCAGTTCGATTCCCGAATACTAGAGCCCTTCTAAATCATGTTCCATCACCTCGTCCATGACGAAGTTGAACAAGAATCGAGAGATGAGAAACCCATGTCGAACACTGCTAGTCGTTTCGAATGAACTTCCTACCCTCAAACGACCATAGGTATGCGAATATAATTCTCGCAACAGGTTCACCAACTTCGTTGGCATACCCTTCCGGTGGAGAGCATTGAGTAGTGCCGGTCGATCCACGGAGTCGAAAGCACCTTCCAAGTCGAGGAAGACTACGATCGTAGGGCGGCGGTGCGTGTGGCGCGTTTCGCGTATCTGTCGAAGAGTGAATATCTGGTCGATGCAACCTCAATCTGGCCGAAATCCGGCCTGTTGTTCGTGGATATTACTCTCGCGAATCGGTATCAAACGGCGCAGCGTTATCGAAGCTAACACCTTAGTAACTATCGGAATTAAACTAATCCCACCATGATTGCTGCAGTCACTCCGTGTACCCTTCTTGAAGATGGGTACAATCAGTGACTCCCTCCACGATAGCGGGATACGCTCCTCGTTCAAAATATGACGAATCGAGGATGGCTTCTGTCAAACGTTCTCCAGCCGATTTAAAACAAACTGGGTGAAGTTCGTCGGAACCAGCCGCTTTTCTTCATTTTCAGAAGTCGAATGTTTGACTCTTACCCAACATCCGTTGAACGGTTAGCTGTTGTAGTCGTCGCAGCAATTATACCAGCGCGCTACTAGCCAAATTACTCCCTGAATTGTTCAGCTCCACGGTAGAATCTTTACGGCTTACCGCATTTCTAACGCACACGACGTCCCTAACCGAGGCTCGCCACCAGGTGGTTTCGCTTATAAGCTTAAGCAGTCTTTGACTGGTATCCGACTTAGGTGCCATGCATGTAACACCACAAATCCCTTCCCCACCCATATTTGTATCTGACTAATCCAATCCTTCCTAAAGTGAAAATTTTTTGTCAAGATATATAGTGATGTAATTGCATGAGTACGAATCACTGAAAACGAGCTTGTTCGCCAACTTGTTTTTCTCAATGTGCTCAGTGGTAATTTTCAAGGAATTTCATTTCTCTCAATATCTTAACTCATCAGTTTTTCACGGTTAATTTTCAGGCTTGTCGTCACTTGACGTGCAGATGTTGCATCTTATTCACCTCCTTACAGTTAGGGAGCTGGCATTTTTGCTTCATTAGGCCCAGCAACTCTTGCGGGATCCAATGTTTGCGATGTACATTAGATTCAGTACCACAGGTGAAACCTGCTGCTAAATTTACCAACTGCTTGATTTGATCCCACCGTTCATCTGCACTGCTGCTCATCGGGGTACTTATTTCTTCGAATGGTTTCTGTTCATGGCTGTTGCGAACAGCCGAATCAGACAGACGTTCAATGGCCAATGGGGTTTGTGACGTGTGTCGACGACCACTGAGATCTGGCGAAAACTGCAGTAAAAGTGGTTCAAGATCTGATTTTGCATTCGTGGACCAGCAAGATTTGTGGTTTTGTACAGAACCGTACACACGGCACCTGGTTGCTGTATACTCGATTTGACTCAGACTGCCCGTGAAGTTATAGCACCATGCCGTTGCGTGAGGTGAACTATGTCAAAATCTCGTACTAGATAAGAACAAACGATGGTATGTACAAAACTAAAGAAGTCCATGTTCGTTATTTGTACTTTGGGCAGGCAAAGCGCATCGTCCACTCAAACAAGATTCTGATGCACTTGGTTTCCCAAGATTTGCTAGGCTTGAAAAATGTGAGTTAGCATATTTAAAACCACCTACTACATTATTTGATAGTGAACCGTTGCGAATGCCCCAGGGGTTTGATTCGTGGGGCGTTATAGGTAAGCATTTGGAACGAAGAGATTTGGCTGGAGACGGAAAAGACAAGTTAAATAAAGGAGAGGGAAGTCTGAGCAGTAGTGTACTTATCAGTACCCCTCCTGCTCCACAAGTGTTCCAATGTGGAATTCTTTGCAGACATGAGACTCAAGAGCAGTAGTCTACTGGTTTTCTACAGCGACCACCCACTGTGCAGTATAACTACTAGGGTTCCCAACCAAAACCTTTAGTTCTAACGAATACATGACCACATGACAGCGGTGTGTGACTGGATCTAAGCCCATAAACTTGGGTCATTTATTCTTCCACTCACTTTTCCGAATCAGTTGCCAATTGAAATCAACCCTCAACCTGAAGAATCAAGAGCCTAATTCCCTAGACCGTCGGTGACATACTACATGATTCGATGAAATTATTTCGCTGATGATTCACAACTAGGGAAAATAACTACTCACTGCTTTCTGTTGTAAGTCGAACACGAAAGATCATTTATGCGCGTTAGAATACTAAATGCAACTATTGAATATTTCCTCCCTTCTTTTATGCATTCTTGATAGTGTTTGTTTGGTTATTCGTAGTTTTAACCAGCACGTACTTGCCCGTCACTTGTGTTTCGGAACTTTTTCGGTCAACGAGCGTGTATCATCGATTGCCTGAGACATATCACATTCGTTCATCTTCGTTTCGTTCCATCTAGCGGCACCGAGTAATCCATTTATGTCAAACTCGACGCAACATTGCACAGTGTCTCCCATAAAAAATGAGGTAAGTAGTTCACAGTGGAGAGTGTATCTTTATTGTGCGGCTAATATTTCGGCTAAATGTTCTTTTGAATCACCCCAGCCGCTGTCATGAGGATATTTCGGCCCTTGATCTCTGTCACGCTCCATGTGCATTTTTTCTGCCTCCGCGATCTTTTCTTACCTAGCTCCAATTCAGTTCCTGCACGTACCACCATACATGTTTGTTGTCGCATCCCTGTTTCAGCTGGTAAACTGACCCCAAGCACACTGTGAGTTTGTCATTTCATCTGTCCATCCTTGTGACTTTCTGTCACCTTCCGCCGTCATTATCACGATTCTCTCGTGAAATCGCTTCGTCTGTCCTTCAATTTTAAATCAAAATTCACTACTGCAGCATTCGTATGATTACGTTTCCTTTCGTGTTCTTGTTATTTGTGGATGTATGCTCGTTTGACCGCGGCCGCGCACAACGCACGTTCACCATGGAATATCCGTTGAATCCGCTAAATTCGTTCCCCACTTGTTTGATGTGCACCACTCTATTTTGCGCTTCTGTCGTAAATCGAGTACTCACATCTAACTTTTTAACATAATTTTCTTTATCAATCTCTTTTAACGATAATAATGGTTACAACAATGCTGGTGAAATCAATCTGCTGGCATTCACAAAGATCTGTGCGTGGAGTACAAATCACCTGCATAACTTCCTGCTCCTCATCCCCCGGCGACTTTGTCGATGCAAAATTTCCTGCATAATTTCTAACAATAATGTTGATTCCGCTGATAACGCTTTCCTTCGTACCCTGTCCATTCATAGAAATTCGTTGAACTTTTGTTTATTCAACCGTTTGCACAAAGGACGAGAAATTACCATGTTCCCAGTTATCCTCATAATTAACAGTCTTCGTTGTTAAGTAGTCCAACAAACTAGCGGGTTCTGTGCCAGCCTAAGAATAAGTTAAATGACCCACCAGCTCAACGCGTTTTGCTCATAGTTTCGCGAAGATTAGGCAATCTACAAAAATGTATTCCGAAACTCCACTCGCATTTGGATCACTCGGTTCTTTTTTAGTTCCCTAGCCAAGTTTGCTACTAGACATTGATGTCTTTCGCAATTGCTCCTTATGATTGTGCCGGCATTCCTCTATTCGTTTTTGTTGAACCAGACGTCTACACCATGCCATCGAACTCGTGGCTGTTTCCGGTGTGTTTCTCAAAACTCACCTTTCTTGTTGCTTGCGCGCAGTGGATGTGCTCCATAGCAGCTAAATTCAACTACACGAAAAGGGGGAAACCGACAACCATGCCCATGAAACTTAGACTGGCATAAAACGAGAAGGCGTCTCAATATTTTAGACCCGAGATAACGAGCCCGGAAAAATCGAAGTCAAATTATGGTAATTCAAATCTAGGTCACTCCAGGCAGGAAATCAGCAGCTCAGTGGTAATATTATTTCTATCGAAGGAATTAGCTTCTGCGGCTGGCCTTGTAGCTCCTGATTTTTCCAACGCTACTTGTCCACTTTAACTCCAGCTAACTATACGAGCTACGATTTTCAATAATCATGTTCTTTCGCGAAAGCCTTTGCGGTAACATGCCTGGCTTTAGTTTTGCGACTTCGCCTACTACGTTATTTCCGCCGGAACTTCCCATCCGCAGCGGTCAAATGTACAGAAACCACAGAAATGCACGGCACAAGAATGCAGCAAAATCATAGCGCAGGTGAGTTCAGTAAAGGAGAAGTGCATTTATTTAGCATCTCAGCGAAATGCGACGTCGTCATCCAAGAATGCAATTTGAATTTGGACTGTAACAACCGTCTGAAGAGTCTTCGACCACTGACAACCTCAAAATAAGCCGGTACTTCGAAATTCAGTCGGTGTTTCGTTGTTTGTGCCAACAAGTTGGTTGGTTGTAAAGATGAACTCTGGCATGAGCGGCCGTTGAACCCAGTACCCATCTCAGCCGCAGATACCGGCGAAGATAGGACTGTAAGTTTTGTGCGTCACTTAGTTTGAAATCAGTCTTTAGCCAACTTCCCTAGCCTGGTTGTCGAGGACTGGTCTACTCCGTGGACAGATCTGGAGAGTCGCCTTCGTCCTCCTAATTCGATGAGAACACCACTCTAAGAAACCAGTGTGCATGACCTACCTACCAGGCGCTGTTTGAAGCTCATGTTTATTTGAGAACGTTTCCAGAGGTTCTGATCGAGTAGCCATTTCGGAGTCAGAAGCACCTAACGCCTACCATACGAAACTACTTGGAAGCGGAGGGGAAGACTTTCGTGAAATAGGTCTGATTTCTTATTGGAGTAATTTTTTCTCGTCGGGTTGCCCTATATCGATTAGCGTTTATCAATGTGCGAAAACTTTGGCTTTGGTAAGACATCAGGTTATCGGCCATCACTGCAGCGATATTGATCCTGTTCCTTGGTTTCGAGGTATGGCTGTCTGGAACAACACGCGAGGTGTCTTTGCACCGGTGTCTTCGTAGGACTGTCATAAAATGTTAGAGGATCTGTGTTATCAACTAAAAGTGGAAACGCTGGATCGAGTCACAAAGTTCAGTCAGTTGCACAGGCGCTGGATTCGAGTAAACTAAGATGGTTGGGGAGTCAGCACGCATGCCCGCAGATCGTTTGTCGATTCATCTGCATCTTATTCGAAATCCGTGACAAGGATGTGAATGTAACTTAAGCCTCAATTACCTTGCAAGAGACTTAGCTAGGCTGTTCGTACCAATTGATAGCTCTGCGTCAGATTTCAGTGAATCAGTCAACGATAAAATGATGCTTTTTAAATCCGGTTTTTTGTCAAGATCTGTTTGTATAAGTTATGCGTCCCGATTTTTCCCCCACTTGACTAACAATAGCGTTTTTCTCGCATGACATCAGTCCAAGTGCGTGCAGCCTCGTTTTGTTGAACCAGTGGTCTAATGCCTCTGTCCCCAAACGTTTTTTACTGCTTTCCCATCACTTGATTGGAGAACGAAGTTAAGAAAACTGAAATGAATGAGTCCTAAAATGTGTTCTATTGACTGCGAGAACGCTCATTTCCATCTGGCGAGTCCAATCATTCGATCCTCTGGTTTTAAAAATCGCGTCCCTAAAATCTGCCGAGCCCTGCGCACGGCGGCTTTCTGCTTTTTTTGGCATGCTTTTATGCATGGGTGTCATGGCCGGGGCATGTTCAATTACCATTAGGGCCCACCACATATGGGGAGGCAATCGTGACCCTAAAACGTGGAGTGGCGTAGACCTACATAAGGTCTCATTAGATCAAGCGTGGTAGAGAACCCCGCCACAGCAAGTTGCCATTTCCGACCCAAGTGACTGACTGATCTGGAATTCGAACCTCTGGTCGTTTTTGTGACACGGTTAATCCCGTTGACTATCCTTGTGCAATACTTTCCGGATCTTCAGATGTATTTCCGGTTGCTGCCATCACAGTGAAACTGCACCTTGCTATGGTGCAACAGCCTACAAGCCTCCATGATCCAACGAATTGTGCGGAATGCCTTATACACAAAGCCGACTGTTAAATCAGGCCTGTAAGTCGATGAGTAGAGGCCGGATAAAGCAGTCCTCTGGTCCTCCAGGTTGGGATTCATCCGGGAAAAATAACGGAACAATAATTAATCCACCAGATGGGTTTTCGTTCATCCGAAACCAAGGTTCCCGTTAGAACCAAAGACTTAGGTTGCGAACCGTAATCGTTTTTCTGCTTTATGGTCTGTTTCCATCATTTCAACGAATAACAAAAACAAGTCGAAGTCCATACTGCATCTGTCGTCGCACAAGATGGATATCAGTAAAGGTGCTTCTGCTCAGACTTCCCGAGCTGGGTTAAAATCCCGTTGCTCTGTGGGTGAGACTTTCACTCTAAATTTGCGGTTAGGGTTCCCAAAGAAAATCCCTTCAACGATGTGGCCAACTCTTCTCCTTCATTGCGTTGGACTCGCATTACCATCCGTCATCGATGCCGTGGACCAATCGAAGATTGCCAACGATTTTGTTCAACACTAAATAACTCAGAACACGCTATAATCCGTGTTCGCTTTTGTTTTCATCTAATCTATGGTCACACTAATACGAAAATCACATCCTGCACAACTGATTCTTGACGATAATGGCCGACTTCAGCTCCATTCGAAATGTTCAACGCGGTTATTGTCACGATAAAGCTTCCAGGGTCCCACCGAACACTGGGAGCATTTCAAAAAAGCCCTGCACTCAACGGCAGTTGTCAGGCCGGATGAGTTTTGGGACGGTGGATATCCTCGACTTCACTTGCTCAACAGGATGCTTGCAAATCTGTACCTCCAAATCTCACCTACAAATAGTCGATAAAATCTTGGGGATTTCAACTGCTCAGGAGCCCTTAAAAATGACCACAAGCAGTGGTGGATGGGGAATTGTGGGGAACTGGACAAAGCTGCGCCTATTGTCAGTGGATGCAACCAGTGCCAACTGCGAAGCAGTACTGGGCCACGGAAACAAAGTAATCGGCGAGCGTAACGGCTCACTGATCCACCAACAGCGTCACTGGGCAGTATCAACAGCCTATCGCCATAGTGCGCCTTCCACTTGTACCTTGGAATGAGCCAGTGCACGCAGTTACCAGTACTCCATCAGAAATTGTCATTTAAGAGATACGTTTTCCTAAACGGCGCAAGACAGCTGCAGTTGTTGAACTGATCCGCTTTCATCTCAATCAATCATGCTGTGTAAGAATTTTTTCCCGTAACTCATTGGTTTGACGTGAGGTACTTGGACCTGGAGTTCAATCGATAGAATAAGCATTGAATACGAATTTATTAAGATGGTTCGAGCATATTTTAAACATGTTCACGGAACTCGCATCTCGTTTTACGGTGTTATCCTTGGCAGGTTGTAACCTGAAGACCGGCGGAGGTGGTTAGTCATTGACAAACCAGAAAGATATCAGAATCTTAACCGGTGAATTGAGTCATGTAGATTCATTTAGATTGTCGGCTTGGTGGTCCGCTTGATCCCTCCAGTAGGCGATAGTTTATATATCTCGATGGCGCAGTTTGCGATATCCTTGCGTTCGAAACTTTTGCTTTCCTTTATAATTCTTTAACTTTTGATTTTAGTCTTTCTTTATATCTTGTTATCTGTTTCCCTCTTAGTTAGCTGGCGCTGTCAGATAGCAACGAAAACCAGAGCAGTTCGGTGTAAAATTAGCGTTCGGAATATGTGGATCGAAACCTAACTCCGTCTCAGAGATCGGGATCTACTTATCCTTCGTATTTTTAGACGTGGGCGATGGTTATCGAAGATTTAGCGGTCTATCCCAACATTTCATGTATGTTCTGTTCATCGCTGATGTGTCTCCGTCAAGCCTCAGCGGAACTTTGAGGCTTTCATTTGTAATCTTCCAGTAATAACCATGTTTGTGGTACCTGTACAGCGCATTCCAAGATCCACAGACGAATGTCAACAGGGTTGGGAAGTTTCATTTTCATAGATCTTATTCCAAACTTTTCAGTGTACTGGATGTTAATGTGCAGTTAATCAGGATTTGTTTAGCTGTTCACTTATCATGGTTACCCTCGAAATTCAGTTGATGCCAGTTCAGTACACCTTTTGTTTTTTTCCCGAACTGTGCAGAAGCTGGTAAGCTTCACATTTCACTTTGTTCGTATGTTTTACACTCACTTGATGTTTGCGTGTGTCAGAATAGGCGGTGATAGTGATGTTACACTCATTGTGTTTGTTTACTACGCACAATCTCCTCTTTTTGAAAACTGAACTTTTGCCTTGCAGACAACCGCACCCAGTTCGATTCCAGTGAATGAGGAAAGCGAGAATCTGAGAGGTGAGTATTTTCTCCTTCCGGTCGTTTTTCGCTGGATATTTTGCATTTTGAGTGCATCTTTAAATATTCTGATAGCTTATCTCGAGGCAATTGACAGTGTTTTGAATGCATATGGTGTTATCCGCCTAATTTTATTTATCTCCAAGACTTGTGTGGGGTGGAAGCATAATGAGATTCAAGAAAGATGCAATGAAATTCATTAGTGACGAGGCATCACCTTGATCAAAGAAACTGTTTCATGTGATTCACGAAACGAGAATTTTCAAACTGCATAAATGGGCCTGGACGACAATGATCAAACGGCAGAAGCGGCGGGTGCCCAAGCAGAATAAATTGTATGACATTAGCTTTACCGTGACGAAGTCAGTGTGCTTGTGGTTTGTTCCTGTATTCGTTCATGTATACAAGTTCGGATCTGTTCGAAATTTATGCAACGAGCATCATGTGAACAATTTCCGTTCCAGTAAGTCGCAGCGCAGGAAAGTGACTACTTGAATTCGTTTTTTATTTCAGCAGAAACTGGTGAATCTTTTCAGTAATAAATCGCATTCTTTGGAATTATCTAGCAAGCAAATAGGTTAGAAATTTAATCGATATCCGACTTCAGCCACGATATGTATGTAACATTTATTCACAGCAATTTAACGTGTTTTCTTAGGAATCCAGCATCGATAGACTGTGGCATTCAATGGGCCAGTGATTTTTTGTACATTTCGATGTGGCATCCAGCATCCCGAGGTGAAATTGCTTTACTTCGTGCTTCAAGTAGCTTTAGAATTTCTATGTCAGTATCCACTGGTTAGGTGCCTCCTTCTATTATCACTTCAAGACACGAAACATATTTTGAATGAAATCAAGATTCAGGCCTAGTTGTGATTTTATATGAAGCATACCCTTCACCCAAGCGTACTTCTACCCGATTTACGTCAGATTGGAAGAGGACCACTCTGCTCAAAAAACATGTTTACTATATTCTAGTAGGATAAAACACGGAGCATCTTTCGGAGACATTATCGTTTCCTTATATTACCTACTTCCTTATCATGAAAGTAATATCTCCGTTATGCCAACGGCAAAATCCTCCCTACTCACAACACAGTCTGTTGATCCGTTTGTAAGGAATTTTCATTTTATTCGTGTGAGAGTAAACAACTTGGACAGACCTAAGAAAGCTAGACTGGCTTTTCGAAGAATTTCTTTCTGCAGATGTCCAGTTTGTAAGTGTTTTTCAAGTCACCATAGTCCATTTATTCACCAGCAAAAGCAATAGGTCTTCAGATTGAGGCGGTCAGCTGTTTTCACCATTACGTAAGATAATTATATTCCTTGCTTTGCTGTACGGCTGCTTACACCCCATTTCTGGACAAAGTTGGAGCGCCCAATGTCATCTCAGTCTATCTAACCGAAGGTGCATAAACCATCGGTAATAATCTACAGCGGGATTAGAGAAAGAAACTCCTGTCATGAAATTTTAACATGAATATAAGTAACCTCGATGACCCTTGGATACGACTGATTTCCTCCATGAAAAACATACTTTTGGCATAGTTTATTCGTTTCGCGAAATAAAATGTGCGCATAGATAGAAGTTGGTTTGGTTTCGCCTAGCATTTTCTTGCCCTATATGGTATGCGTGAACTCGTAAATGTTATATTATAGCTCATCTTATGCTAAAGTACCGACCGTGCCTGGTTTGAAACTCGGTCAAAAATGAGAATCGCGCCATCGGTATGCGGGAATGCACTGCATTCGATGTAATCGCTAGTTGTGATCTAACTGACCAAGTAATGGAACCTTGCTACCCACCCATTCTGCTTCATCGAGAAAGTGATTCGACTCGAGACAGTCCTGTCCTACAACACCATTCTGCACATCGAAGGCCTAAACACATTCCAAATTTATGTGCATTGTCTTTCAGGTGGTCAAGAATAACGTGCAGCTTACTTGAGTTTTCATTCAGTAGCGCGATCTCGTCCTCATGTTCTAATTCGGACAGTTTTCTACCCAGGTAAATATTAATGCCACTATTCTCTTGTGAGGATAAGAATATCTCCGTAATTCCGTTAATCACAAATTTGAGAAAAAATCCAAAGGGGGACTCGGACGAGCATCACTTCTGGCCCTGACCCCAGATGAAAGATCATCGTGAGCGAGAACTTTGCTTTGGCTATTCGCGTACAGAGATTGGAAAATTAGAATTAATTTATCTGACATATCCTTCATTGGAACACTGGTCCGGAGAACTGCATAGTTGATTCAGTCGGATGCCCTATTCGGATCAAGAAGGATAATGATCGTGTGTCCGTGGAAAGCGTGCCTGTTTTAAGATTTGTTGCAAAGAGGATATTTGGTCATTTGATTTCCGACTGGGTTGGGAACCGACTAGATTTTCACACATACACTTTTCGCGTGTCTCGGTTAATCGGTGGAGCAGTTTTTGGACGCGATGTATACTGAACTAATTTATCTTTGATTTTCGCAAGCGGATCTGTCGCCTATCTTGTAAATTGGTGCAATCATTGACTCACAATAGTCTTCGGAGATCTGTTCCATTATCCAGGTTGATCCCAGGGGTTTTGTTAATAATTTTCAACAGTCTTTGAAGAACGGTAGTGATGGTTCCACTAATCTTGTTGTTCTATTTTTGTTAAAAGCAAAGTTTGCTTCTGTTTGACTAATATTACTTCGGGTTATTGTCACTACTTTGATGCTAAGTGGCACTTCGTGACGCCGCGACGTTTTTCGAATGTTGTTCATGTTTTGCCTAAGCTTTCGGATATGTCTAATGCGGCTGAAACTTTTTTGTTTTACTGTCTTCCGCCTAAGTCTAGTATTTCCAGGATTCCAGCCCGCTGTTGTGGTGCGAATCCGTTCTTTGCGCTTAATTTCATCGAATTTTTTCATGCATTATTCGGAGACCTGCTGTGTTTTCAGAAACATCCCATAGTTAGGTTATCTTCGCCCTTGGCTTTGTGGCACTCTTAAATTAGCATTTGTAAAGTTGTTAGGACAGCTTGGATTCTGCATTAGAAGTGCTCTGATCGGTAGTCCGTCAGATCTAGTGCAGTCAGTCCAACCAGTTACTCGCAGGTAATCATGAGCTCTTTATGAATTTACAATCTTCGAAACCCCCTAAAAATCACATTCACTTATTGTAACTTACAAAAAACGTATTTTTCACGGAATGATGGCGGTATTATTCATTCTTCGATCACCGTTCTTCTTGATCATTTTGTTTTCTTATGTCCCTTTTTTGTCAGACAGTCAACCAGCACTGTACTTGATCCAGGTACACCTGCCAATGGTTGAATGGTTTGTACCGAGTTTTACTCAGTCGAATCGCTCGTCATCTTAATCGGCTTGTTTTTTTCAAGGCCTGCACGCATATTTTCCATCGTTTAAGTCTTTCTTTGGGTTTAGTCTTATTTCCTTTGTTTTCTTTTTGCTTCGCCACAGACCTTTCTGCTGCAGCCGATGACAAAGATGAGAAGGACAATGAAGAACCACAATGCAATCCTTTCAGTCCGTGTTCCAACGCTTCGACCGACGTACCGCTTTCTGTTGAGGTATGCGTGCGTGCGTTTTGGTTTAGTTGTCTACACATAATTTTTCGTCTCGTTTCTCTTTTATCAGCGAGCACGATGTGTTGCCTCTCAAACCCATCATTTTTCCGACTCACTTTCGGTCTTTTTTATCTCGTTTACTCTTCATTTCATGAATTGATACCCAAAATAAATTAAAAGAAACACTGGGGAATACCCAAAAGAAAGGTAGACTTGTCCCAATCAATTGACTCGGGACTTCCATGCTCCGTAATGTTCACCGATGGAAGGACTGATACATATTACAGTGATCCCATCTTTTTAGGTGGGCACCCTGGAAATCTACCAATTTTCTTCCATCCGTAGAGTTGCTTACTATCGTGAGGACGGCTTAGTGTTGAGTTCCAAATCCGGACTAGGATTGTTTGTTCTTTCGGGAAGAATGATCGGTGTATTCCACTCTGGTGAAAAAGGAGAGCTCCAACGCGGTAAATGAGCATATAGTTCAAATAAGGGGCTCACTTTCTTTCCCGATTCGTTGGCCAAGTAATTTTCATCTGATGTTAGTTGACTCTAGTTGAGCGTGACAAATCTTGGGATAGGTATTTTCCTGTCGTCTTCTACCACAGTAATTTAGTTGTTTCCGATTCGCATGAATTGGAATTAACTGCTGATCTTGGGCGATGAAGTAACCTGATTGGCAGAATTTTCGTTTGATCGGTGCGCCTGAGGTGGTGGGACAGGAGTGGTAGAATCTGAGTAACGCTTCACATTTTTCTTACTTCTCCCTCGGGAATACACAAAAATCATTTGCTCAGTTCTTGAAATTTGATATCGGTCTTTTTTTTCAATTTCACAGCAGGTGTACGAGTTTATTCACCAGTCCAAAAAATGCCTGTTCGTTAACGCAGATTCCATATGCGATATGTTTTCCGAAAGCTAGTTGCAAGGTTGTAGCGACTACTTACTAACCAATTTTGTCCGATAACCATCTCACTCGAAATTATGGGTTTACTTTCCAACTTATGGTCGAAAATCACCTGTGCTATTTATTAGGATTTACATGTCGTTCCGTTCTAGTGATATCTTTGACACATTTCGTTATTGTTCTTTTTTGTGTGAGTCGTTTCAAAGCAAATTAAATTGAGTTTACTTTCTTTTTGATCAAAATGACTGATCTGGCTCGCAGATACTGTGCGTGTGTGCTCAGTTGCCCGGCGTCCCGGAGGAGGAGGCTCGTCAAGCGTTGGCCTCCTTACTCAACCCATTTGTGTCGGTCATCCCGTATTTGGTTGTGCCACCACTACCCTCGGCCCCCTTGTATCAGTCGGCCACACATGTGATGACCGAGGCAAGTGCAAATCGAATCCAGCTGGCAGTTCGACTGATTTCTGCAAATCGTTTGCACCAACTCGGGTTAACCACATGGGAGATTGGATGCCAAGTACTAAGCGCATTCAACTGGAGTTTACCGTCAGCAGCCGATTGGCTTGTCGACCGGCATTGTAGTGGTCGACGATCGTGCTGGTAATTTGAGGTCGCATCTATCCTGTTGTTTCTTCAGCTTGGCTTATGTCCTTCAGAATTCACTTTTTTCATTTCTTTCATATTATCGTAATGGATTGAATTGTACCGTCATTGTGAACTTTCCAGTCAATTCAGAATTATTCTATCAGCATTTCGTCCTTTATCTTCAGCACATCATGCGTGGACCATCATTGACCCGCACGTTCAGTGTTGGTCATCGCGCCAAACTACCCCATCAGATTTACGCACACAGCCCATCTGAAGTGTTACTGTGCGGCAGAAAGGAAAACCACTCCTTGGACCTCTGTTTTTTCCGACTTTGGTTTCTTTTATTTTCAGTCATTTATGGCGCAGATTGTGATTGTTCAATTATTCAACCCGTCCTCATTTCGTTTTTTCTCCTCAGATCACACTGTCCACCTTCTCCTTACGGTTTGTTGGCCCCATCATTTTTCTCCTGTATTCGTTTATTCACAGGTGGCCAACTCATTAGTGTCACCACGCCGACGCACTCCCCATTAGAGTATCAGTGTACCGCTCTTTCAGCACCTTGTCCCCATGTTTGCTTTTCATCCTAACTGCTTCAAATGAAAAAGTGATCATGTTGACGTTAATTGGCATAAAGTGATATTTGTTCTCATTTCATTTTTTTGTCCAATTTGTTCCTGTCTTGCTCATCGCTCAAGGTGTTAGTCTAAATGTGTCCCAACCTCTCCGTTCCGATTGAGTTTATGGAGTATGAAGAAGACAACGCCGGAAAAGTGCAGTTGAGTCCAAGCAGCGGCCAGTTATTCCTTCGGGTTGCCTAATGTTAGGGATGATGTGGGGAATAGCTACTGCTGTTCATTTTAATTGCAGTTTATTCAACCTGTTTTTATGTAAGAAGTCAGGTGTTTGTTCCAAATGATTTAGAGGAAAACCGTCGAGATCAAATTATAACACCGAAGAAAACAAAACATCGTAAAGCAAACCGAAATTACATTTGGACCAACAATAGAGACGAACAGGGGCAATGCTCCATATCCACTGTGTTGGTTGGTTGCTAAAGGATGTATGGTGGAATGCTGTTGTTTTGGTTTGATTGGTTTTACTACAGCAGCACATCTTATGCAGAATGAGGAAACAAGACGTTTGCGAATGAAAAAGTGCGCGGGCTGTTCTTTGCTATTGCTGCCGGCAGAATTGGATAACGTTTCGGCGACAACGACATTCCTGTTGGGGCCCGAGAGGCAACACAGATGGGTATTGCGTGGGCATGTAGTCAACTAATGATAGGCCAAAACTCAGCCCAAATTGAAACTTGTTTTCAACCCCGTTATTAGCACACAAGCACGAAGGCGACGACATGATGGGTCAATCAAGCCACAGCCTAATGAACAACTGAAAAACAGAGATGGCTTCATTTGGCCTACATAGTTGGGCGGTCAACCGACTGACAAACAACGGATCATACTTAATGCAAGAAAGTCACTGGTGCCACCGCACCTTCGCTACCGTCACGTCTAATGAAACTTAACCAGCCGTTTGAACAAACGATAACGGTCAGCAGCGCGATAGAGGTAGTGCCAACTCATTCACTGGTACGACCGGGATGAGTGAGTGCATGAGAAGCTGTCCAGTCAGAGAAGGCGAGCAAGTAGAAGAGAACACCGTAGACGACCTACTTACAGGGTTTGGCTAAATTGGGGGGGGGAGAGAGAGAGAGAACCTACATATAATAACTGCTTTTGAATAGTAAGCAAGAGGAGTTTTGGCCGGCCTGAAGTTACTTTATTTCTCCTTCCTTGAATGATTGAACGCGCGACTATGCGACAAGTTGCCGTCAGTTTTTGGATCGCAAAATCAGGCGGACTCAAACACAAACTGACGCGGAAGTAAGCTTTCCAGATTTTACCCATAAGACAAAGGTACTTTGGACTCTGAAATGTCGGGGTAGCGGGAGAGTTTTTACTGCGAAACAACATAGTAATTCAAGTCTGGGATGTGTCCAGTCGTTTATTTTTTGCGGAACTCTGAAACCGTAATCGCTTGTATCTGGACAATCAGGTCGGCTTTAGAGTACGCAAACAAGCGGCGAAAATTCTGCGTACGACCGACTCAGCTTAAGGAAAATAATCAATCAGCCCGTAAGATCGGTTAGGTTGAAATTTCAGCCATATATGCTGGTCTATGTGCAGTTGCGCATATCTGGTTACAAACTTGGGAGCCATTAGGCTCAGTAAAACGAAGAAATGAATGCTGAAGATGTTCGTGTAAGATGCACCACACATGCCGACTTCTCCGCACTCCTGTCAATCAGCGGCCGTCCATCACATACACGGTTCACCAGAGAGTGCACTTGTTTATGATATCATTTAGTATCTCCCGAACAATAATTTCTGGCTGCCTTCGATAGATCCATTGATGTGCAATTAATTCCCCATTGAACGCTGCTGAAGCGATATGCGCCCGTTTCGTCCCAATGGTTCACATTCATTGAGACACAACTCGAACTTGCAATTTGAGTAGATGATTGTAAATGAAGAATTCGAGCTAGCCTGCTTGATCCCGCATGATTTCTTGTAAAATCATAGATTCAGCGCTAAACAGATTTCAGGTACTGTGTTCGAGTTGTTACTCATAATGATTGGTTACTGTGATAGATGTCACTTGGGCCTGTAGTGTGTTTTTGGGTTGCGTGAATCAAGGAAGTTAATACAATGATTCTGACAATTGCCTCGTTATTTCTGCAAAACTTCCCTTTAGTTTATCCTCTTGCTTTTGAGTTTTAAAAATTAGCTAGATCATGCCACCGAAATTCACCCATCATGAAAGTCTTTTGGCGGGACAGTATTTCAACGTCAAAGATTTCTTCTGCACGCTATGAATTGGAATTGTGTTCGAAAAATATCTGTCGCGTAAGGATGTGACTAAGCTGACTGGAAGAATTGCGAATTACGGCAGTTCCTGAATGGATACTGGGGCCTCAGTGTATTAATTGCAGGGGAGGACATAGGCTTGCCATCTAAGAAGGGTCTGACCTGAGTTCGGACTAGAATCTTGCGTGCTGTTCATCAATTCTTGTTCCCAAAACCTACAACACGCTTCTTCGAGCTGATCCTGACAAAACTGGTCTTATTGTCGAGTTCTGCTCTGTATCGATTTATCCCCGTGATATGATGGAGTGTTTGGGCGCTACTCACGTTTGCAGCTGTATCGCGACCAACGTGAACATGTTACCAGTTGAACTTGCAATGATAGCAGACGACATGATGGTCGGTCCACATTAAAACAAGGCAAGAAACATACTACAGAAGAACACGGCAAATCTCTTCCCAATTTTAATGCAGTTTCATGGCTATATCGTCAGATTTAAAATTCGGATTACTACGATACAGGCTAGTAGGTGGACCACCCATTACGCAATGGCGATGTCACCTCGACAGAAGATTAAACGTCTTTTACTTGAAGCTTTATAGTTGCCTCCGAACCGGATTAATCATGGCCTCTCAGGAATTCGACGGACGGTTATGAAACCGACAAATCGGGTGTTTGCATTAACGGAGTGACGTTTTGGAAATGAAGCGTCCGGTCAAGGTCACAGTCTCAGTGTTCGAATCCTGCCGTACTCGACCTCTTTCTAATGTGGCAACTTTTCAAACGCTGCTACCTCCTTCCTAAACCATCGAACTTTTCGTAATTAGTAGCGTGCAGATTTTTCTAGTAGATTATTTTGATCACGGATTACTTGAAATGTGTGACCCTTTGCCTAAGATCTTGTAGCGAATGGGTGTCGAGTTACATATGTGCGATTTATTAGATTCTGTATTTTTATCATTCATGCTATGTCTGAAAAAGTTTACAAGTATTCTGCTAGGGAATTGACAGCGCGCAAATGCGTTGATGGGACTTAGGGATTGAAAGTGCTCTGTCCGTAATCCCACCTTTATGATTTCAAATAGGTTTCTCAAATTTAGTGACCCATTGGAAACCTAAGTTAATTAGTCAGACATGTAGTGCACTTTCTTCAATTTTGGGACGCTACCGAAGGTTGCCTTGAGATGCTATGGCAGGAATCCGTAAAATGATCATCGAAATGATGCGAGAAGGTATTTTATACAGAACGCACCTCAGCTTTTCTGGTCTTCGTAAATCGAAAGCTTCGGTATTGCTTGTCTGTTTTGCCAGGTTTACAATGGAAAAACGTCTTGAAAAACGTTCCCCACGGTAATCGAAACATCAGTACAACGCAACTGTTCCCGATGACGCTGTTTTATATTTCGAAAACTGTGTATGAATATCCTAAGTCTAGTTTTTCAACGTAACTATGAACTGTGACAAGACGATATCGAATTATCCCAAAGAATTTTCGCAGCTGTGCCACGTCCTGTCTGATTTTTAAAGGCATCATTCAAATATCCTGCTCATTTGGATTTTCGTAGCACCGCCCAGTTGGGGTCAGCGTAACGATTGCACATATTCTCCCCTTCCTACGCTGGTCACCGCATCGCTAATTCACCATGCGAGCACACCCTTGTCATGCGCAGACCAAACAATGCATGCGAGGTAACACTCGATATCCACTCACTTGGTCGCTTTAGTCTGAATTTCGTTTCTCTCCTGCCTACCATTTCAGCTAAATACCCTCTTCCGTGAATACACAATTATAGAGATTCTATGAAACTCTGCCGTATATTTAGACAGTAATGGGCAGACTTCATTCAATTGGAACTTCTTGTCAAAATCCGAGAATAACGTTGGACGATAGGCAATCTCATGTTCGAAGTTGATGGTATTCCTATCTCATAGTTCTACCCTATTCGCTTGTAACTTCCGTTTTCTCATGATTTTAGTCGTGACGCTTGTGAAGAAAATACCATTATCGCTTTTACGACGACAATGCCCATTCGGGATATCTCGACCTTTGGCACATTATTTTCTGACTAGTTTAATTCTTTGTTACTTTCGGACGACAGCGACACAAATTTCCCGCGGACATGACAGGATTGGCGTTTGCCCGTCCTTTTTGAGAGAAAATGAGAACTCAGCAAGGTTTGTAAGAGCTCAGAGTTTTGAATACAATGATAATGATAGACTAATTCATCGCTTTCCTGTTTATTTGTATGCTTTTACCAAGCTGAATTTCGGTTAGCCAATCGTCGAAATAAGATAATCGCTTGACAATCATGCCTTTGCATTATTTCGCCCCGGTTTTCGATTCAGGGTCAGAGACAATCGGCGTACGGACTGTTCATCACGATGGGAACAATAGAATGAATAAACTAATGGATAGAAAAATTAAAAACTGTTCGACCAATCACAAGTGATTTGTCCGATTGTCAATACATGCAGGGGTAATGTAATGCCTTGTTTGGGTCAGATCGAAGCACATTCGTCCAGACACTTGCTCTGGTTGACAATGAAAAGCTTGCACAACAATCATGGCATTCTCTCGGAATATTCGACCAAGGTAAATGATTTCTTTAATTGTAAAATGTCACTAATTTACCGACTCATTTCGAAAAATAAGTAGCTTTAGAAATCTGCAGCAAACAGTTATAAAAGCTTTTACCAACGCGATCTTTTTCCTGAATGGAGAAATAATTGGTATTATATCTCATCTTCATATTTTTACAAAGAACTATTCACTTTCAGCTGGTCCATTGCGCAAATGGGTGCAGAATAAGGATTGCATTTCACACACACACACACACACACACATGAGTATAAAGTCATTCCTCACGGGCGTCAGACTGAGTTATCTTTTTCGTCGATATGTTCGCATTTTTGCTCGAGATATACGCACATTCCCACGCTCATCGTCCTCGTAGAACACCATCCGCTCGCTAATTGTACCCGATTGTGGGGAAGGATAATGCCGACTGTGATATAGATCTCGGTTATCCAAATACCATCGTTGAATTTGTCGTTGTTTTGCTTCTGAACATGTCAGCTGATGTGAATCTCTCCCAACAGGTGAGTGAAAACTTAATGGGCATACTGGTGCTCCGGCGCACAACCACCGTACCATTTCGACAGTGAGACTGTTTCAGATCAGTCGATTGGTTTTATACGTCTGCACAGCTCAGTCAAGTGCTGGCGGAAGTTCGCATTTGGACGCCATTTGTGACAGTGTGCTAGACAGTGTTTGATTTGACCTTAAACAACCATTGTTTTCTGCTCACAATGCCAATTGATACCAAGCGTGGAAACTGACTAAATTGACTGAATGACCTTGATTCCGAGATTTGGATCTTGTTCCAATTCAGTCTGACACGGTTAGCTTAGGCAATTAGCTTTTTGAAACGCACCACTCAGTACCTGTCAAAAATTAGTCTGAACATCTTGCTTGACTGTCCAGATAATGAAAATATTGATGAGTTCCCATCCTGGTCTGTTATAATTGATGCACAAAGTCAGTAATCCATAATAATAGTGATAAAATAACTATACGGTACGCTTATGAAATTCAGAAAACTACTATCACTTCATCACACGTTTCAAGGTTAAGCATATTCTAACTTTGACGGTTGATAACAACCTTTCTGGAAGAGTACGTGGACAATTATTTATCTTAGTCACCTCGGACAACGACTCTCACGTTCGGCTTGTACGCAGGGCCTGGTGGGGTGTGCCAACTTTCCCATATTTTTCAAACCCAATTCGATTCCGGTAAACTCAAATCTCTGTTGGCACGAAATTAGAACACCGGTATTTCTTTTAGGTCCAAATGTTCTCAAATTTATTTTCAGTGCTTCCACCCGAGCTGGATTTTGACAGGAACTTTTGTGACTTTTTAAACGAGAAAGATGTTGTCACATAACGTAAACGTACTGCTCAGTGGTTGCATTTGAGTTTCACCTGTTGGGTCATATAATTTAAAGAAAAAACGGAACGTAATTTCTCCACAGTTTCCTTCTACTCCTAACTGCATTGTGAAGTCTTAGGTTGTGGTAAAATGAGAGGTGATTCGAGTGATAGGATTAATCATTTAAGCAACTCTTCTTTAGTTTGCAATGTAATTTCGATGTGTACATCTAATTCCCTACTGAAAACCAAGAAATCACTATACATATACACCAGCTATCATCATCATCATCATCATTCAGCGTTAAACAGTAAGACAAGCTCACTGACCGCTATCTTTTCCCCAGAGTTACACGCTTCTAATAAGAGAGTGAATATCCAAGGGGAACAGAGAGTGGACCTACACAGGCGGGAACAGATAAGATGCTGCTGCAGCCAACACACGGAACACAGTCTAACTGTACAAACGCACGTGTTTTCAATCATTCTGATTCGATAGAAAATGACAGCACGATCGCCACTGTTCACGATTCACTGCTATATCCCTCAGTGTCTCCAGCCAGCTAGTTGACGAGTCTTTCGGAACCCAACCACGAAGGCGTGAGACACCTACTTTACCTAACTTCGTTGTACATTTTCTCATCCCATGTTGCCACGTCATCTGTTGGCCTCCACGTGGCTTCTTCCATTCATTAGGAGAAAAACAAAATAAAGCACGGTATGGTAGACGAGTGTTCGTCATACGCAACACGTGACCGAACCAGCGTAGTCTACTAAGTTTCATACGCTGAAACAAGCTATTCTCAGAAGTGGCACCCAATACCAGATTCCTAACCTCAATATCACTCACCCGATCACTCCATCCAATCCTAGCCATACTACGTAAACATCGGTTGTCGAAAAACTCCAACCGACGAACATCGCCCACACGCACACTCCACGTCTCGCAACCGTACAACAGAACTGAACGCACTGCAGCACAGTACACACGACCTTTCAACTTCAGTGAAATATCAGGCCCACGCCACAAGTGCTTCAGTCTAGCGTAAGCTGCTCGAGCCTTTGGAATGCGTGTATCGTTCGATGCGCAGCTACCAAGGTAGGTGAAACGGTCCACAATCGTTAGTTCCTCTCCATCCAGTATCAAGTTCGGCACTACTGTCGTCCAGTCCTGCAACACTACTTTGCACTTTGAAGGTGCAAAGTACATGCCGAACCGAGCAACCGATCTCGAGAGTTTATCTAGTGCGCATTGTGCATGGTCAGCGGATTCGAAAAGGCACACAACGTAATCTGCGCAGTCTAGGTCACATAGCTTTCCACCATTTCCCAGTTCGACTCCTACATCCCAGAGACCTCCTAAAGCATCTTCCATCACCTCGTCCATGACGAAGTTGAACAAGATTGGAGAGATCGGACACCCTTGTCGAACGCCACTAGTTGTTTCGAATGAACGTGACAGTTCACCGTATACCCTCACGCGACAATAGGTATGCGAGTACAATGCTCGCAACAGGTTTACAAACTTCGTTGGCATACCCTTCCGGTGGAGAGCACTGAGTAGTGCTGGTCTATCCACGGAGTCGAAAGCACCTTTCAATTCGAGGAAGACTACGATCGTAGGGCGGCGGTGCGTGTGGTGCGTTTCGAGTATCTGTCGAAGAGTGAATATTTGGTCGATGCAACCTCGACCTGGCCGAAATTCGGCCTGATGCTCGCGGATACTGCTCTTGCGAATCCGTGTCATACGATGCAGCGTTATCGAAGCTAACACCCTAGTGACTATCGGAATTAAGCCAATACCACGATGAGTGCTGCAGACACTCCGTGTGCCTTTCTTGGAGATGGGTACAATTACTGATTCACTCCACGATAATGGAATACCCTCCTTGTTTCAAATAATACGAAACAAGTAGGTGAGTGATTTTATGAGAGCTTCCCCACCCAGTTTGTAAAAAACTGGGGGAAGTCCGTCGGGACCGGCTGTTTTTCCCCTCTTCAGAAGCCGAATATTTGACCGCACTTCTACTTCCGTTAGGAGATCAAGTTACACCTCCCAAGGATTTGCAGCTGCATACATCGACCTAAATACGTTAGCTTGCGGCCAGCTAAACTGATCCTTGAAGTGCTCTGCTCAACGGTCGAACCTTTGCTGTCTACCATGGATGAGTCCTCCATTCCTATTGCACACGACTTCACTAACCGAACTTATTTCCAATTTCCTTTACCTCTAATCAGAAAATCCAAATCCAACAGATACAAAAGCTTGTTTGTTAACCAAAATCAAATAAATTATTCTGGCCTTCAATGATCAACGTTCGCTCTTCGATTCTCCTGCCAGTTGATATGGTCTAGCCTTATTCTTTGACTTTCTCATTTAGCGTTTTCGCTCAGACCATTAATTGATGCAATCGATGTAATGTCGCCGCAGTATTGATATTTAACTAGGATAATGGACAAAGCGTAATCAAAATCTACTAGTCTTACACCACACTTGTCAGATATCACAAACATGCATATCCATTGTGTCTGAGCTTGGAGTGGTACCCGATGGAAAATTCCCGGCAGCAGAATGTCAGCCACTAGAATAACCGACTGTTCGTGGACCTGGGAATTATTTCTAACAAGTATTCAGTGTCTCAGAATTTTCCTAATGTGAGATGGATATGGAAACTGCACAATGAATTGCCTAATTAAGAAGAATATTGGTCTTCAAGTTTGGCGTCCCAATTATTCTCAGAGGTAATTTTGAGTAGTTTGTAATAAAATGTGCTCATATAAGTTTACCAGTTCATAATACCACTGCTGTTAAAATTATTTGGTCTACCTGGATAGGCCCCGTTTACGAGTAAACTTATTTAGAGCCACGTGAAAGCGCACTGACACAGCGGCAACCATGTTCGTTCTCCGTTTGTGAGATGAACGTCTGGAGTTTTGTAAACGCGAGCATCTCACTCGTCTGACGCCCTCTTCCTCAAGGACATTGACGTTTGCTTCTGAATTCGCTCGACTCAGTGACCTTTTTGAGCATGACTGGTGGACAGACAGGAACATGTAAGACTCATAAATTATGCTTATGATAAGTGCATATTTAATGAAATAACTTGACGAATTTTAACGTAGTCTCACGACTTAAAGATGTAGAATCGTCCAATATAACGTCACGTTGAGTTGTAATTCTGTCTAGATTGCACCATGCAATACTGAATTGTCTAATTACTGTCTCAAACAGGATTGCGCAGTTTTGCTTAGAGGAACCCGTTCTCGTTATCAAATACCACTAATCATCGGAAATTGTGCAGCCTCGGTATCTGTCATGTGTTGCGTTGCGTAAGATAAACTTCTCTTTCGCTGTTTATTGTTATCCCTTCACATGCGTACAGTTATATTGGTGTGTTATCGCCTGATTGGTATTTTAGTTCGTCCATAGAACTAACATTGGTGGGAATTCTATCACCCAACGCACGAAGTCATTTGGATACATGTTTCTGAAGGACTAATGCCACACTCTAATCGGCCAGATGTACGTCGCGAATACCATTTAATGCCAAGTTGTATAATTTGGTAAATTAGAGCGGCAGTTGGCATCTTCTCTGTGAAATTCCTGTGATACAATACAAAGGTGGTAAAATCCAATGGTGCATTTACCATAGACGCAGTCGTATGCCCGACCGTCACTTGACTAGGTCCTATGGGACGCTGGGGAGATTATAGTTCCCTGGGGTCCAAACGCGAGTATAACGTACTAGCAACTGTTTACTGCTTGAAATCAAAAATCTTTTCTTTTTTCCACTTTTCCGCATTATTTTGTATAATGTTTTGCCCATCGGCTGCTTGGCATATCGAACCATAACAAAGTAGATCTTTTATCTTTTTACTTCCTTTATTGATGAAACAACAATGTACATCATTTTTCAGGAGGGAGGCCGTGGCCAACAGAGGGCTGCCAGGTGGGAAAGTTGGCCGGTGATGGGCGGATTCGAACCCGCGACCTTCATGTCCAAACATCACCACTGGCCACGTTTTACAATTAAGCTCTATATATATATATATATATATATATATATATAGA
>LUCM01008996.1:198911-225948 GCA_008360955.1 Fasciolopsis buskii | reverse complement strand
ATTGGTATTTTTGTTCGTCCCATAAAACTAACCATGGTGGGATTCTATTACCCAGAGGGCGGGGGGTTGACGGTAAGGGGGTGTGGGGTGGTGGTGGGGAATAAAAATTTTCTGAAGGGGATACTTAATGCCACACTCTAATCGGCAGATGTAGTTCGCGAAGACCATTTATGCCAGTTGTATAATTTGGTAAATTGGAGCGGCAGTTGCATATTCTCTGATGAAATTCCTGTCATACATACAAAGTGGTAGTAATCCAATGGTGCATTTACATGACCGCGTGTATGCCGACCGGGTGGGGTCGGATCACGTGTGGTGTACTTGACATAGGTCCTAGTGGGACGCTGGGGAGATTATATTCCCTGTGTGTGTGGGTTCAACGCGAGGTATAACTATGGGTTGTGGGGGGAGTGGGCACTGAACAACTACGCACGCGGAAGAAATCCGTTTTAGTGGTGTGTGTTTGAAAGGTCAAAAATCTTTTCTCTGTTCTCACTTTTTCCGCGGGATTATTTGGTATAATGTTTGCCCATCGGATGCCTTGGATATGAACCATTAACAAGATAGCTATCTTTATCTTTTAACTTCCTTTATTGGAAACACAATATACTCATTTTTCAAGGAGGAGGAGGCGGTGTGTCGTTTGTAGGACAGAGGGCTGCCAGGGTGGGTGTGGGAAAGTGTTGGCGGTGGAGGATGGGCGGAGGGTGCGGGAAACCCGGACGGGCTTCAGTGTCCAAACATCACCATGGCCACGTTTTAATGAAGCATCTAGTTATAAATATTAATGTCTATATATATATATATATATATATATATATATGTATATATATATATATATATATAGGTATCTAGCAAGGATTGGAGGCAATTAAGCCAATTACGTTGTCCTCTTCCTCCTTTTACTAGCATATTACCAATCAATGATCCTTTGATTACGTATCCCACAGGTCCGGCCAAAGTCGCTGAATGCAATCGCCTTTTCTGTATCCGTTGTATTAGGTGAACTAGACTTGCAGTGTTTCTCCTGTCTTTGTTTCCGATCGCTGATCATGCGAATACTCATTCCCAGCGAAATTCGCGAGGATTTTGTAGTAGTTCGAACTCTTCGTTGACAGCATTCTTGCTGCTTGATATTGCCGTTTGAAATTTGTTTATCGGATATTCGACTTCCGATTGCATGCTATTGACTTTTGCCATGTGTGAATTTTCCCGAGAATCCAAATGACACCAATTTTCCGACATTGTATTTTGAACTTTTGGAAATTGCCTTGTGGACATTGAAGAAATTCGGATACGCCACTCGATGAGTTCACGCAAGTTTACAATACAGTGCGCGTTAGGCGTCATTTGCTGGTACAATCAAAACTTTATTATGCGGTACCGATCGCCCGTGGATTGTCATTCATTTTGGAACACAATTTGCTCCAATCCACTTCGTGGACTAGAAAAATGCCCAAAAGTCTACTCATCTATTGACGCGTCAATCAACAAATATTTCCATTTTCTATTTGCTGTCTCTCGTTCTCGCTATCTTTGGAGAGAACAGCAAATTCAATCAGACACATGAGTATTTTTTATTAATCAAAACAAAACGTTTGCGTTTAATTTCCTGTAGTCTATATTCATTTTTTATTCGGTTCATTCGCTGATGTAATCCATGCGTTGTCATCCTTTAATCTGTATAGTGAAATCTGAGACCAAGTATCAACCACCCTTACACAAAGTCTCTCTCAGCCTACTGTTAACTAGAGAATTTGCCGGAACAATGACAAAATAATTTGTCTTGGTTATCTTTCATCTATTTCCGTCATTGATTGACCTTGATTAACACCTTCCCCCTCCCCAAAAAAAAATAAATAAAAATTATTATATCCGTGAACTTTCGGTATCCGACCAGATTGGCCATATCGCGAAAAGTTTGAGCATAGCCGGATTAACTCATTTTCTAAACCGATCGTCAAATCTTTGAGCTGACAGTTGTCTTACCGGCAACATCGAGTCAAAAGTGAAGACAACGTGAAAAATAATCACATTTTAAACTGAGGAAATCAGAAATTGCGTAATCCATTCGAATTAAAAGTTTAGTTGAACCTTTTAAGGCTGAGTGTTAAGACAATGCCGACTCAGAATTTTCTTTTCCAGGGCCAAGCATCAAAATTGGGATGTTGACCTGAACAGCTGGGTTATGGATGCCTATGGCAAAACCAGAATTAAGTTGTATACCGCATACAGTTGACGTAGGATGTCATAAATGCTAGGTTGGTTGGAGTTGTCACCAGTTATGTTCCTGTATTTTAGCAGACAACTCCGATCATAACTACTTTATAAAGCAACACGTACCGGATGAAGCTCAAACTGATTTTTGCTGCTGACTTTTTGTAGCAAGGCGTGCTATTGAGGGTCGCGTGACTCTTTTGTCATTCGAGGCTTACGATAGGATCACAGGGATTGTCTGAGGGGTTGACAAACATCATTTTGTAATCGGATCGCTCTCTCATTGGTTGATCAACGAAAAATCTGTCAGAGGTAGCCGAGATGACCTGCTGTTCTCATTTAGTTTGCGGAATTTCTAATTGACTTTGCGGCAAATGAACTACCGGTGTGATCTTGGAACTTGTTTTATCTTGACGAACATTATTCGCAAAACGTTTGAAAATGTGAGAACCATATGCAGTAATAGAATAGCGATACTTTTGACGATGACAAAAAAACTTATTGTATTTTTTAATCTGTGGTACCTCCTAGATATTTCAAAGAATCAACCCTGGTAAGAGTTTTGAGTTGATCGAAGGCTTTTCGGATGGGCAGGCTGACTGAGAGAGGGAGAGAGAACAGACATTCGGAACATTAAGATGTGTTGAGATTTAAGCCAGCTAGTGCAGAGAGATCGTGGATAGGAGAGACATTGTCGGAAAAACTTTAAAACTCATCGTTGTTCAAAACGGCTTGAGAGAGGGCAACATCATCAGCATGCTTAAATAGATGACAGAGTGAGCTAGTTGACAAGTCGCTGATGTAAGTAGAGAAAAGAGACGGTGAAGGAACAGCACCCTGTAGCACTCCTGAGTTGTTAACCAACGGTTTCGAAACTCTACCGTCCATTCGTGTGTACTGGGTTCGGTTAGTGAAGTAATCAGACCGCCATGCTAATATAGGTCTGGGACAACCAAATGTTTGAGTGTTTATCATAAAGCATTTCCAATATGAAAACATTGTCATTCGTGATAGTGACTTCCCAAAACACATTTGGCAACCGGTCTAGCGTTTCATAACATGATACTATTATCTATGCATCATTTGAACCGTTAGCACTAACTAGTGTTTAGTTAAGCGTTCCCCAGTACTGAGTGAATCGCATAGTTTAAGGAGTTGTACCAAATCTGTCAACTTGTCGGTAACTGACAAACAAGAAAATACCACATAACAAACGATATTTCCTCTGACTGAATCAGGGACCTAATTCGGTCAACTGCATTGTGAAATTGGAATGTGGCGAACAAGATTGTCCCGGTAAACCTCACCTAATACTGAACCGAGAAAGACAATACGTTCGATGTTCGCAGCGCACAATTTCACCTGGCTTTAGTAATCTAACCTAATTTCGAACGACTCGCCCCAGAGTTATGGCTATTTATATAGACGGTCCAGAAGGGATGTGCAAGACGCACATCCTGAACTACAATCGCAGAGAATCCAAGTTCATCAGCGAAAAATTACATTAGGTGATAAGTAGAACAGTGTTTTAGTGCAAACTCTATGCCTGGTTAACAGTGGAGAATGTAGGATTGCTTCATGTGTTGTTGACGCTTTGGACGATTCGCATTTCATTCGAATCAAGAGAACTCATTACGTTGTCACCTTACTATCAACCTTTGTAAACTGATTTATATTCGATGGTTCTCCTCACCGGATGATCTACTTCATCATTTAGAGAATAAGACAGACTTAATGATAGGCTTTAACACTGCATGGTTTCATTGATCATCAGTTCAGAGAAAGAAATCAACCAGTTGCATTAAAGACAACTGCTGCATTTTACCGAAGTGAGTGCTATTTCTGCCATAGCATATTTTGTACTTACAAAGAGCAGAATCGACGACCTAATCCGGAACTTGTGGGATAAGGGAACTGCAGAAATAACGGACGAACCCTAAATATTCCCTCAACACTCAACAGCTCCAGAGAAAGCATCGACCTATATCAGGCTGATTACCGACCATTTTACGGATATTTTTTCCGTGAGATGACGAAAGTCTTCGTCGATTTGATGACAGAGTTTGTGAATTACGTCTTTTGATGTTCTCGAGAAAGGGCTCCTGTTTGATTGTAAACTCTATAAGGACTTGTACAGAGAGTGCGTAGCTATCTTGACGCTTGTTACACTAATTAAGTGCTATCAGGAATGTATTCACGAACATATTTTGGTTCCTCCGTACCGCTCATGATGCCACTGATGAATTGGAGTCCTTAGTTGTCAATGATGGTCGGAAGACGTCAAGCTGCAGATATTCCAGCCAAATGTTTCATAAAGTTTAAGAAGCCAAATGAGAAAACGCCTGATTTCGCAGTGCGCTGGGGCCCAAAACCGGCCACTTGTTAACAACGAAAATCCATCTAGTTGCAGCTGCACTCGAAATATAGCTTCTGAGACGGCTCCTCTGTCTTTTCTAAAACCCTTTGAATCCTTTCTGAAGTACTAAAATGGTTGTATTTGCCACCAGCAATCGACTTGATTCGAGAGCGGTGTTCTCAGCACGTACAAACTGCGCCATAAAATCAAAACACTATGTCCGTTCATGGAGACCTTCACTACAATCAATCTGGGAACAATCCTAGCCGTTATTGGGTCTTACGCTAATGGAAGGACGACAGTATCTTCTTCGTCCAAAATACGGTTACCATGTAGTTCCGTTGCACGTAACCTGGTCAGCGGACCAATTACAGGCTCGTTTTCCGCCGCAACAACATTGGGTCAAGAGCAGATAATGATTCTCGGTAGCCAAAGCAACAAGGGCACCATGGGATGGTTCATCCACCTTAATCCTTGAAATGGTTTTCAGAATTTGTCTTGTTTTATGGCCAACACTAAACCGTTTTCAACATCCATACTTGTTTACACTTGTCTGCTGATGTACGTGAATTTGGACTCATAGGTTCGTCCTTCGCATCGCCTTGCGAATCTCTCACGCGAGTAATTAAGATCGACATAATCTCGAAGAATTCTATGGCAGGACAAGTATTCCGGAGAACGATTAAACGATCATCCGAATCGAAGTTTTCTAGCCAATTAATTTTCTAGACGATGATCGTTCTCATCGAGTGTGGTTCATTCCACGTGCAGCATCCACTACACATTTAGCTAGCCAGATGATATTATTTTCATTGGCAGATGTTCTTCTATTATACAGAAAATTGTTGGATACAAGTTGCACATTTCGTTTTTCACAGCTGCTAATGACTTTTCTTCGGAAAACTTTTGCTGTCATCGGACATGCATTTTCAAGTGTAAAATAATTTCCAACTGTGTGTAAATTATCCTCGTATCGGATTTTCAGTGTAAGGATTTTTGATTCTACATAACGATTTCTAGATTACTCATCTACTAATACACAAATGGTGGGGCAGTTGACTTTTTATTTCCTTTTTTTCTAATTATTATCGAGGTATGCGGTTTAAATATAATTCCTTATCACTTCAACATCCGTCCACAAAGGAACCTACGTAGGTTCCTTTTTTGTTATTAGACAGTAGCACGAATTAGTTTTTCATTGCATATGTTCGTCATCGTGAAGTTTATTTTGGACCAAATGGTTCCATATCGTCCGACACATTTGGCTAATGCATAACAGCAAAGTGAGTTGGATTGCCACATACTAGTCACAGTTGACGTGAAATGCTGAAAGTCCGGCTGCCATCTACACCGTCCTCGAAGACGTATGACATTAAAGTGTACAATATTTGTGGAACGGTTTGGTAACTCTACTTCAAATACCCCTATTTTTCTGACACTCGGACTTACGAAGGTGGCATACTAAGCATCGAACTTAACATCATCTGAAGGTACACTTGGAAATTTTAGACAGCAAAAGGAAATCGTGAACTAACCCCGTCGGTTTAAATTTCGAACCAGAAAACCGAGAAGCTTCTCTTCAAAATCTGCCTCTGGAGAAGGTTCGCAAACAAGTTAGATGCAATGAAACGAGGAAACATGAGAATCACTCCTCCACACTCGCTTTCAAGTAAGCATGGAGAATTGGTTCTCAAGGGCAGCAAAAAAACAGAACGGTACGGGATACATTTGGGCAAGTCACTGTCGTAGCTGCGTCATTTTCAGACCAACCAAGGAAGTCTATGTCATGATGACTTCCAAAACTTGTTAAACCCCCAGGCCGAATGTCAGATACAAATTCAGTATTTCGTGATGTTACGTCTTTGAAAGAACTTCACAGGTGCGTCTGCTGACGAAAGTTCAAAATCAAAGTCTCATTCCGATCCTTATGCGTTGCGCAGACTACTTATCAAAAGTTATTTAAAGGTAGTGTGACAACTGTTCACGACCAATTTATTGGTTTTTTTGCTTACATGTTGCTATCTGTAATACAGTTTGAATTGACGACTGTAAACTGCGAAAATATATGTAAATTTGATTTATGTTCTTACTGGCGTTGCTGCAAGTCAGTCTCGCGTGAATTTGGATATTTTCATTTATTCGATCGAGTTACCGGGAAAACACTGACTCAATTCAACAAACAGGTAGGCACGAGCAACTATTTTATTCATTTTGATACTGATCGTGAAAAAGTTGTTTGACGATATCACCGAATGGATGTGAGAACAAGCTGATGGGCTCCAGAGCATTATGCGATTCGTAACCTTCACCGGCTAAATGGATTAACAAGGTAACCTACATCTATTTAGTAAAGTTGTCCTTCAGCTCCGGAGTAAAGACTCGTTCCAGTTACAGTTTCGCTAAATGTAGGCGGAGATGCAATCGACGAATGCGCCTGACTCATTCAGAAACACTTCACTTGGTATCAGTGTTGAAGCACATAAACTGCAGACTAATGTGTGCTCGAGTGTCCATAGTGGAGACAGAGCTAGGTGACAAAGTGATTGGTATATCATTCTGTCTGTTACATCTGAATTGATTGAAAGTTCTTTACGTCTTTATTTCTATTCCTTCGCTACACAGTGTGAAGCTGTTCTCGTCAAACCTGCTCCTAATAGGAATGATTACGGTCGTCGTTAATTTTACGCTCGATGCACTTAACCCTTGTTCATTTGTCCTCCTGCCCCCCTCCCAGTTGAAATTACTTTACAGATCACCCTGATCTGAAGCAGTTTGTTTTGTTATAGCCAAGTTTTCTTTTGCCGCTCACTTTGGTCGACCGTAGACGTTTAGTTTGTTTATTTTGACTTTTTTGTTAAGCTCATCAAAGTGTTTGTTGAGCCTGATCACGCGCGGCGAGGCTGCTGTTTTTGCTTGAACCACAGGACTGGTCCTTTTACACAAGCTGTCGTCATACATTTTGACTACTTTGTGATTGCATGGTGACTAAGGTTTATTGTCCAAGTTTTGATCTTTATGTGCATATTTTTATAATTCATAAATAGAATTTGTGGAGCAATTTTTCTCTCTCTAGAGTTTGGCGTCGAATTGGACTACGCGTGGGCTTGAGGTTTGGATGTGCTATCCAGAAATTGTGAAGTTCATTATCGGGCGAATCGTGCTGTGAATCGCTGACCGACTTCACCTCGACCAGGACTCGCGCGTTACGGTCGTTACAATTACAATTTCCTGTCGCCCAAATGTTGTACCGACAAGAAATGTTCAAAACATTCTAGTTAACAATCTAAAAGTGAAGATAATGGTCTCTTTACAACGAACACACCAGAAGGATAAACAATGCACAACAGGAACTTAGGTTTTACGGCAGGTTTGAATTATTAGAATAATTAAACCTACAATGCATAAATTATGCTGCATCTGCGCATTCCTTCATTTCAGTTTTAGTCAAACTGTATACTATTCTTCAATGTCAACATGGGACGATTGAAACTATGATCTGAAAACCACGAACTGCAGGAAATATTTTAGGAAAGAAAGTGTTTTCATCGTTCGTCTAAATATTAACACAACACATTTTAGACATTTTCTGTAAGGAATTAAGGAGCGGATGCGAACACAAGGCTGTCTTATGTACACTGGCCGCTTGTTATCGTCTGCATAGGCCTCAGTTCAGAAGGTCAAGGCGTATTTAGCGTCATACTACTTGAATATGGGGTCTAAATATTATTTATTTTATTATTTGCATTCGCTGACCGGGAATCTCGTGAGCGTCCAATTCATTATTTAGTTGGGGGTACTCGCCTTGCGTCTAGGTGATTCTTGGATAACTGTTAGGGTACTCACATGGAACCCTCGTGGTGATTCGAATAGAGTCTTGACTCCGTGCCTGCTCGTGGAAAAATTCAGCACAGTACACATGAAGACACCCCTATTGATATTACTTTTCATACTTAGGGGGGGACAGTACCATTTCCTCCATGTAAGAGATGGCTGCCTCGTTGAAATTCACCAAGATGATATCATCGTGCATGCACCTTATGAAGCCACTTATGATGCGCGTCTTTTGAAACTGTTTCAGAGGTCCCATGATAAAAATGTTACTATTAACCCAAAGAAATGCTTTTTTGTCATCAATTTTGAATGTCTTGGCTATTTGGTCAACAGCAACGGCTTCAAACCGGATTTTAGACGGTTTTTGCTTTGATGCATCGTTACCCAAGAACTCGTTAGAGCTACGCTATTTATCGGATGCTCTTCAGCACTACACCGCAGTAACTGCTGTTTCTTCTTCAGCGAGTACCTCTTGATCTTGTTACGCTTGGGATTTTGCTTTATCGTTTTGTGCGGCATGGTGGGACACGTTGTCATGCGTATTAGCGGAAACGAACGACAAATGCTGGTTTACTGAGCCCTGAAGCATTACAAATAAAGCTTGCTATCCAACAGCAATCCGATTGCTTACTGCTCCTTCTACTGCGCTTCCAACTTTTATGGCACCCGGTCGATCGGCACCATTGTGTGCAAATACACAAATTTACCGGGCCTCGAAATTGACCTGAATTTCGCCACGTCGTATTGCTTCTTCTGATGGCACCCTTGGGCCTGAAAATTTATTCACGCGAAATTCCACTCTCCCGCGCTCCTCAGCTAGAAGACCCATTTCGACACTGAATTGGGCACTTTCTAAGCAACTAGCAAGCTCACGCCCGACGGACTGCGGATTTAACAGCCCGGTCAGAGAAAACTAGAGGTCCGTTTCATTTCCACGTGTATTCCCTTGTTATAATCAAGCAGACAACTGGGAAACTTATCATACCAGTAGTCCTTTCCATCCACTTAAGTCATCAACAGGTTAATATGCATTTGGTTCGTACTTTCCACCAGATCATTTTCTTGCGGGTAATATAACGTAGTGAGCTCAATGATATTGATAATGTTGATATACTTCTCGATATTTGCTGAGATATGGAGGCTGCATGATTACATTTTACAATGGAATTAACGGAGGAAAAACGTTTGTTCAACCGTTAGATGCAGAGTAATTTTGAAAGAGGAATTACCCGGTCGGCAACATGGGCTCGAGGGTAGGCAATAATAAGTAATGGCCCTCACGTACGCAAGTTTTTCAGTGTCCAGATCAATCGACCAGTACTGGTGGCTTGAGCCATCAGTATTCGTTTGTTGCCGGGCCAATAAGCAGCAATTGAGGGTTTTGGGGTGAGTGTAGACATAGAGAACTTATATATGAATAATTTTGAAGTCAAACAGTTTACCATTTGGAGTCGGACGGAACCGTTCCATAGATGGAGTGTCGAATCTCGGAGATAGCAGATATATCAAGGCGGAAGAAAAACGCCTAGATTCTCAGGCACATTTTGAAACCTGGCGCTAGTTCTAACGCACAAGACAGCAGACAGGAAAGAGGGGCAGTCTGAAACCCGTAACTCTAGTGGAATGTGATGGACCTCGGCGGAAAGTGTCCTGGGATGCCCAATTTATCATCCAGTTTACTGTTACGATATCCATTGATGGAAGCATTTCAATGAGGAGACTGTAAGCATCTCGTTATGCTAGGGAGTTAGGGCACTATCAAATTGGCTGGTTTCCGGCTTGATTGGGAGATTAGTGGCGCAGCTGATTAGAGGAGGCAGATTTAGAAAGTATAAAACCGATTGTCTCAAAGCGGACCTCGTATTCCGCCTACTTGTGTTTAACCGTTGTGACCACTTATGCGTCAATCACACCCTGCCCTGTACGAATGCAACACTGACGACCCTGTCACCCGAAAGGTACAGCGAGAAGAGAATCGGGAGCGACGGGAAGTTGAGTAGGTTTTAACAGGGGCTTGCGGGCGGAGCGGGCGTGAGCAACTCGTAAATGGCAACCTCGCTGGGCGGTCAACGTTTGATTAAACAAGCGATCCGGAGGAACAGATCCATGTTCTACTGCCGCGTCTAAGCAGGCAGCTTAACTTTTTATATATACTATTGCCTGCAAAGGGACAAAAAGGTTGAATCTGACCTAGGTGGAGCAGAAGGTTATGGAAGCAAATGGAGGCAAAGTAAAGCCAAGTAGAGTAAAAGTAGGAAAGGTGTCTTGTTTCTGACTACCTCATTTAGGACATCAAAAATTCAGTGGAGCTGGTGGATTTCAAAGGACCATCTGGGCTATAGGCTGCAAAGCTATTTAGACTTGTAAATTGGCACGAGAGAGGGTCACAGCCAAAGGCGCAAATACGCACTTGAATGTCTTAAAAGCATCCATGGCAGATCAAGAAAAAGAATGTTGGTTTGTGGTGTAACCGGTTTCGAAGTGAAGAAGACGGATAATGGAAATGGATGATTCGAGGTCAAAGACTTAGCGATGAGGGCACGCGTCACAGAACGATATAAGAAAATGGAAAGGTCAAGATCCGACTGTGCACGTGCGTATAACAAAATAGGTAAATATAGCCGGTGAAATTTATAAGACCAGAGGCCAATAACCAGGATTGTTGAGTATTAGCACCAGTAGGGAAAACTGAGAGTTCCGCTGTTAAAAGGGTAAATTAGAAATAAATTTCATTCCTTGTTGAGTAGACAGAAAAAGCGGCAAAATATTCGTCAAAACTGATCCGCTATCCAACAATAGGACGTGAAGAAGAATCTTTACGTCACTGGGAATCTCAAATGAACTTTGTACCCTCGGTCCGGTGCGCAACACTGATCACCTCTGAGTACCGTTCAAGAGATGTCCATGGTCTATTTAACGGGATTTGAATGTTGGTAGTTTCCAAGTGGCGCATGGCTAAGATGAAAACATATTCCATTTAAGTGCGCACTTGACTAGAAAGTTGCTGGTCCGCAATTGTTTCTGAAAAATCTGACTGAGATTTCCACTTCTCAATGATTATGCGTTGCTGGTGGATTCCCGTAATAGTGGGAGGCCTCCCATGACCTGCTTTCTAGAAGGAAGATGGAAGCTGCTTAAGGCGAAGATGTGTTTTCCCCGTTTGAGGCGCGCACACTTTTCAACATGCAGTCTCGTATGCTAACCATGTCCTAACCCTCGTTGTCGAAGGGAGCATCATCCATTACTACATGATATGGACAAACAGTTTACCGGGCGGCATATACCCAACACGAATAGATAGGAGCGACATGGCAATCGTTGCAAAACTGCAGTTGATGTACCACTGGCATTTTACGCTCTGGGAGCTGCTGAGTATCTGAAGCTAATTTCTGCGGCTACAAAACCTCTACTGTCTGCACTAACCGGAGTCTCCGCTCCACCTAAAGATGACCAAAAATCGAAACGTGGTTCGACGCATCCACTGTTAAATCTAAACTGACGAAGATCTCTGAAGTGTCCCTCACCATACTCTATGCTGCTAAATCCATCTACAGACTGCCGAACTTCCTCGCCTTAATGCTTCTCTGCCGACTTGTACCCCGAATCCCCTGCATCGGTTCGCCAAACAGCTTTCACAAAAAGCGTTAAAAATGGCTGCTAGCTGCGATCAACTTAGGTCCCAAATCCAAGGTCCAAAAAGGAAATCCGAGGGTCTTATTAAAGACCAGAGGAAAGAGCGGACCAAAACCCGTGGCATCATGGGAAGCATTCCAGAAAAGCAGCTACACATGGTAAGCGGATGCCGAACAATGTGACCCAGCGGTCTCCTCTGGCAAACGTTTGCGGAAAAATGCCTCCAGGAAAGCGATCATCACCAAAAGCTTCTCCCCTCAAAGCCTTTCGACGACAATACACTTACTGGGGATGCACGGTCTAAGGCCGAAGCCCTTAGCCCGGCATCCTGCTCTTTTTAGCATTCATCTCCGACGAAGTTCGTCAAGTTGTCACGAAATATTTTGAACGGTGTTTCAATTCTCGACGTGAACCTCAATAGCTTCATACAAGAAGAATCAGTGCTAAAGGAGACGATTTTGATGACACCGGCGAATAGGAAAGAAGTTCCGTTACTGACAACACCATTCGCCTACAAAGGAAGCAGCAGGGGGCCTTTTACACTGCTTTCCTTGCACCCCTAGTTAATGGCCTGAGATGGGAGGTGGAATTACTTACTTGGACTATTGGATTTCTGGACGAAAGGTATGGTGTAAACCATGACAGTATGGGGTTGGAGATGATACTAATAATGATAATGTTTTATTTCTCGGACAGTACTAAAACATGCAGTGTACATAATCATGACGTGCGACGATAGCGATAAAGTAGAGAAAATATAGGGAAAAAGTGCTTACGTGCAAAGGGTGAAAGACCTGCACACTAGCTAATGGTATATATGCCAGCTCATATTTGCGTTAACCCGACAGTTTGTTTTGTAAGGTTTTGGCAGAAGAACTTTAGGAACCAACAATAGCGTACCGGAACAAGATTGTGCACGTTAACATAGGGACTAGAGGGCTGTTTACTATAACAGTGCTAGTGGGTTACTAGCCGAGTGCTGACCACGAACCTGAAATGAACGATTTCGGGGTGAAAGCGGGAGGTGCAATCCGCCAACCGATCTGCATCCTCACACCGCTGCAGCGGAGCTGCCAGTCCGATGTGCGCCAGCCAAAGTGCTGGATCTGCCCGTGCCCCGCACTATTGCGATAACGCCAACACACTCGGGAGGTGAAGGAAAGAATGAGACTATGGTGTAGGCAGGAGAAGCGAGACATGTGGTTTACAGAAGTTGATAATCCCAGGCGACCTGAGACCGCGGTAGCCCGAGTATGAAATAATTGTCTACATCAAAGCAAAACTGAACGGTCGGAAGGGAATAAGAACGAGCTTCGGTCTAGCCTAGCTGCCAACTCCTGAATAAGAAGCAACCAACCTTACCAGTGGCTGAGAAAAGGAAAGTACAAGGACGTATAGTGCAACCTAAAATATAGGGGTGGTGTCTGTTGATATCAGCAATCCGGGCATTCTGGATGTGTACAAATGGATGGAAAGGCTGATCCACCGTGTGCATCGTCTGCATTCATGAGTAAAGGGATATAAACCGGTGGTTAGTGGACGTACAATGAACAAAGACAGCGGATATAAGTAAGGTACTAGCACCAGGGACTGATTAAGCTCACAGTGCATATATCGTGCATTATTGTCCATTCTGGGAGGCCGTGTGTTTAAATCACAAGAAATGACCAGCGCCAGCATATATGGCAAGTGGAAACTGCCACCAAGGAAAAACGAATCAACGCAGGACTCCATGTTCATGGGGGTACTAGGCGATCCAAAGTGACTAAAAGAGACAGAAAGATATTGAAGTGAGATTAGAAAGAAAGAATTTACGATGTCCAACTAGTTTCGCCTTGAGAGAGTCTCTCTGAAGCCTCAGCAACAAAGTTGATTCCAACGAGCCAAATTCATTTGATTAAGAAGAGGCGATGAGAAAGAGTAAGATCCGTAGATGACGGTGGAAGTGGATATCAGAAGACGATGGCCAAGGAGCGATGACACACCGTTTTGGCGATGGTATTGGAACTGGATGTGGAGTAGAAAGGAGAGAGGTTTTCGCGAGCACCCCTAACCACAGATAAAACAATAAATTTTTGTGGATGTGACGTTAGCTTATTGAGCCAAAGGAATCGTTTGTGAGGACGAAAGAAAGGTAAGATGCATTTGGCACGAAGCTGTTTTGTACAAGTGGTGTGCGTTAGTATCGAAACTCAGTTTTGAATCGGGATTGGGAGAGACGGCAGTGGTTTGCTGTGCGATGTTTTGTAGAAGTAATAAAAAAGAAACGAAAAAAATAAATACAATAAATGTCACGAGGGAACCCCGAGAAAATGCACTTGGGACTCTGATGATGGGGGAGATAGGAGTTTCGATTTGTTTAAAATGAACGGGAGATACCGATAAGGAGTGAGAAAAAAGAATTCATGATATCGTCATAGTTTCGGGTTTCTATGTGGCAATGTGAGTGAGGGGGATTAGTTCCTTTTTCGGGATGAACACAACGGTGACTTTGATGTGTTTTTCAGAAACCTAATCCACTTTCTTACACTCGATCCAAAGTTCAGTATGATGATAAATAGATGAATGAGGAAGTGTGAAGTCACTACTCCAAAAGATGCCATCAGAGCAGATGAATTATGCCACCCATCTTGATTTGCTTGCCACGCCCGATCAGATAGTTAGGCAATCACCATACTCCATGTAGACGAAGTGCTCCCGGGGACGTATTTAGAATATCACAGATCAGGAGGGAACCGAGTTGGTACCATCAATGGTCCCATTATCTCAGACCTGCTTCAGACATTTAGCGGAGAAGAGCTCGAGAATCTTCGGAACCGATCGGACCTTGCAAAGGGGTAAAGTTGGTCACTCAGATGCGAGCCGCAATGCGCACCTCAGGAAGTTAATCACCGCAGAGCCCGTGACACAGTGTGTATGCTTTGGGAAGAAAGCCTCATGTGGCAGCGTGCCCTATATCCCTGGGGCTGGCAACACCAGCTCGGTGGGAAGGAGCATTAAGACTCAGTTTATATATTGTATGCCTAGGAGGTAGTCATCAGGCAGCAGAAAGCAACAGCCGGATTAGATGCAATCTACTGGGCTGTGGCGGCCGGCATCATCCACTGCACTGGGGCAAATACCAAGTTTTCCTCCATGATGGGCATAACTATCTTTTATAATTACCCAATGGATTTGTAGTGCGTTATTACCTAGCACCATCGGTCCGACATCCATCTGTCACGACGAAATCTTTTTGTCAAATTTGGCAACCTTTGAAGGCCGTATGCTCCGCCATCCACGATGTGTTCGGCATGCGGACGTCACTTGGGTGACACCTCAAAACGACCCGGAAGACTTCATGTTCCCTTTCGTACTGCGTTCATTGCTATAAAGTATTCTCCCAATGCTTTGGGGCAATCATTTAGATCACAAAATTCTTGTCTGCATAGCCAGTTTAGCTGCAACCGCAGTACAATGCATCCCGTCAATGATGCAATTGTCTAGATCATTTTTTATTCCAATGACCATAAAGCCTCCACTCTAGTTCCGTTTGCATTGCGTATCGTTCCCGACAGTCACCGACTCCCTTCTTGGTAACCCGGTGTGCCTCAGACATGTCGCAGTCAAGTGGTAGGTCTACCATCTCGCCTCTCTTACTGACCAAGCTCATTCTTGCATGAGCAGCCGCCAAGACGAAACTGCATCAGCCGATTTTGAGGCCCACATTGGCGAATTGGTATTGTATGTACATCTGTTTTCTCTGCTTATTTGTTATCGTCCTATGACGCCAGTTGCGAAAATAAAAGGCGAGCAACCACTACCTGCATCTAATTCTGAAGACATCGGATCACTTGGAAGTTGTTTTTAGCAAATGATTGGCTCGTCAATGTCTTATCCGGGCCGCTGTCGATAGAGGCAGGCACCTGTACCAATCTAGTAGACGTGACCACCGCCAAAGTAACTACGGCGAGCAGGCTGGTATTTTAGCAGTCTGAGAAATCCACCGAAATATACTGGTGTACAAAAGATGGTGGGCAGGATCTAACCCGGTCTGGTGAACCGGCTTATGGTACCAAATAAGCAATCCCCTGAATGCCGCGGGATTTTAATCGTCAGGTTTGTGCAGGACTGCGAACAGTTCTTAGGAAAGTAAGCAGGGCCCCGGATTTCCTTTGCCATGCGCAAGCTACCTTTCAAAGGGGCCGCTGGGAACTTCAGACAGCTAGATAATTTGCTGTCAGTGCCGCAAAATTTACATTTTTAGAGGGACTCGTCGTTGCGTGAAATGATGCGCGCCTGCTCAAGAATGCACTCCATCATGATCATTTGCAGCATAAGGCAGTTGGCTGGTGAATGGCTTCGTTTGCCTGCCAGTGTCCCAGGAGGAAAATTAAATCCTCTATCCGCTGTTGTTGCTTACCTGACTTTATAATCCACAGGGTCCCCGTGGGTTGCGACCGCCGCTTCTTTGGGCCGGGGGCCCTGTAGTTGCGACGACAAACAACGGAGTAGATCAGCCAACGTGCGTACTGCATCCAGATCAGACCAGCAGCCAAGGTGACCAGAGGCCATGGTACAGTTCTGCATCAATATCACCGGGTGGGAAATGGCATTGACGTTTCATTTGATACCTCTTTCCTAGGACATTATGCAGCCTATCAGATTTCTGGCAAATTCGAGGGGCCATCCAAACATGCCTCTCTGTATTTTCTTCGCCAACGCATATCCCTAGAGGGCTTTTAAAGTCGAACATTCGTCAGCAGCATTTCTCTCTCGCCCTCGACAACAGCGTGTGGGATACACTATTCACTGTCCAGAACCCAATATGTTGAATTTAATGAAATTTTTGAGAAGCGTCCTGGCCCTGCGATTAAATCTGGGTAACCGTCGAACGTCGAAAACCTCAACCTGAGTAATTTGAGCTGGAAGACCGAGGCCCTTGACCAGCCTGTGATCCTTGCTATCCGTTCGACCGGCGTATTGACTTTCGGTTATCTTGGCTTGCACTTTAGCGGCGGCTAGCTGTCTCAATAACTCCACAATCCTATGCTTTTACGCATCAGTGTTCTCACAGCCAACCTCATTAAAACATAAGTTCGGTCTGATAAATCTACGTGATCGAACAGGCCCAACGGCATCAAAGGCACCAAACATTTTATCCGAACATTGCCGGGTTAATTCCCGGTCATGTTGCGCTTGAGCCACTTTTCGCAGCATTACGGGTGTTCTTTCGTTCCTAATTGATCAATTCGAGTATTGCAAACACCATCTGAGCTACGTGTAGCCGAAGTCGATTCTCAATTTGAAAACAGTTAATTCGCAAAATTTATGACGCTGAAATTTTAAAGGCAGTCAATGTACCAGTACGAACAAACCTCAAAAAGAGAGCTAACGGCACTGCACAAGAATATAAACAAATAATGTGTCAGGATGACTCGGTAAACGCAAAGAAACAAATTTGCCAGAAAACAGATATATACATTACAAAGGGCATAAACGTTACATGAATGCCTGAAAAGAGGCTTCTTTCTGGAGATGTTCTCCAGCCAAGCATTGCAGAGAGGTCCATATTGCGCCCGAAATCGTTAATCATTTTTGTGAATAGATTTCTTACGGAAGTTTACTCCAAAATCACGCTGCATGCAAAAGGTGTGAAATTCTGTAAAGAAATAGGAACAATGCTAGACTCGCAGGCACTGCAAGTAAACCTCGACAGACTATACCAGTGTTCCGTCGCTAACGGTTTCCTTTTCAGCGCATTCAAGTGCAAGGTAATGCAAATAACCTGCCGCCAGGACAACTGATACGCTCTCGTCAGTAATATTCTGAAAAGACCGATGAAGAAGAGCGACATGGTGTTGACTCTGATGGAGGATCTATCAAAGATGGCCAGCTTTAACCAGCTAACCCGGAAGGCCGTGGTCAACCTGGAACTACTCTGTTGCATTCCGGGGATTTTCACTCTCGCTTCGTTACCAAAGCTTTTCCCTACCCTAATCAGGCTTTATCCTGAAAGGAACTTCCAGGCTTAGCGGCCAGTCTTGAAGAGGAACGAGAGTATAACTGAGAATCTAAAGGAGAATCATAAAACTAATACTTGTTCTGGGAAATCCGCGCTTTGAACCTGTTTAGTACAGAGTACTAGCAGCTAAGAGGGGAATTCATGCTCCCACGGGATATCCCGACAGCACAGGAACATCTTAAAAAAGGGCTGCTCAAAGCAGATTCAACATATGTATCGAGCGGCCACTCCCTTGAGCTTCAGAAAGAGCGTCCAGGGATAAGGACTGGGGACCGAGAATTCTCCGCCGCAGTATGTCTCCAGTTAAATACATTGCCGGAGATTGTCGTGCAGGCAGGAGACGAAGGAATGTTCAAAAGATGACTGGGCCGGCGCTTACCTCAGCGGTACCCCGGTGCGCTATTTGAAACACCACTGAAAGCACTGACCTCGGCGCCGCAGCAGGTGCGACGAGGGAACGATCCGGTGCCACAGATGGCATTGAGGGAGTGACCTTAAGGCATTTTTGACTAAGTGACTGAATGGCGGTTCTTGTGTGCATGAACAGGCATTCACGCTCATGCTCCTATGAATTATTCATTCGTTATGCGCCCGGGCCGGGAAGTTCATCAGTCAGCTTCCGTGTATGTTGCTTTCTGCCTGCTATCAGCAATGGTCCGCAGTCGGCTGCAGCAAAACGGCACTTGGGCGAACTGGCGATGGCAGCAAGTTGGTCATCCGAAAAGATCTGTTTCGGAAATAAAGCTTCTATCATTCTCTCACCAACGTCAACCAATAATCGCAGTTGGTGTGCAGACCTTCGAGGCCACAGATCCTCGACTAAAGAAGAAAAACAAAAAAGAAATACAAGTGGAGAGAAATAGCAAAAGAAATTTACCTCAGGGAAATAAGAGCAACGGAGCGGAGGAAGACAGCTACAGAGAAGTGAAAAAGTGGAAAAAGAATAATCAAAGGAGTGAACCTGCAAAATTTCGGCTGTCAAATGCAAGATGAAAGAAAGGCGACGGATACCATACTCGAAAGGAGATGTGAAAAAAACGAAACAGAGGCCCGCGAAAATCAAAACATAAAGACAGGTCATGACCAGTTGAACGAAATATCGCTACCAAAAGACGAAAGGATACAAGTGAGGGGGAAAAAGTGCATAATAAAAAAGTTAAAAATGGTGGGGAAAATAGTCGACAGCTGCCTCCAGCGCATGCATACGACACAGACGAAGCCAAATATTCACGCAACATCCACAAACTTAGGAGCATTAGGTATGCCTGCAGACCGTTATCAGAATGTTTTTCGGAAGTTAAGATGTTGGATAACCCGTTAAGCAGATAGAACCAGCTGTCAGTTGTAGCCGGGTTTGGGCTATCCATCATCACACTTCTTCCCATCTTCCTTCTTTCTTCCTGTCCATTCTCTATCAACTACTTTTTTCGTATTCATCCTCTCCCGTTTACGCTCTGGTTTTATCCCAGGCACGGTGAGCCTGGAAGGGCTTAAGCCTGTAAGAATATATTGTGGAAGATAGGATATTTTGGAGTGCAACGCATCGTGGTAACACTGCAAAGAGTGCTGTCTGGTGGCATGTAGAAGGACGATTTGGGACAGATATCATAGAGCATAATTTGTTTTGGGGCAAGCGATCACCATCAGCGAGCAAGGCATTCAGACTTTTAGCTCTGACTTTCCTAAATTCCAGACCTCGGCCCTGAGCAGCGTCTTTCCAGAAACCAAATAAAAAAAGTGTTCCAAAGCCCTTGGTTTGTTGCCGGGCCATAAACCCACCACCATGCATCAGGCACCCAAAAACTGTTCCGTAGAGCCGCCAAACCAAGTGAAACCTTGTGAAAACGGCCTATAACAAGCACAATACCATGCCTTGGGAGTAGATATTGAAAGTTTGATACCCATACCCGATCAGTGGTTAGGAAGAAAGCAAAGGAAAGCGGTTGGTGGGACCTACCCAAGTGCAGCAGATGTAGGTAATGAGTGAACCAAGCTGAAATTCACAATCCTGAATGTAGACGTGTTGGTTGGCACTGAGACCTGGTTGCAGCGGGTGTAGGAAGACAATAAATTAATGGCGAGAGAATACTCTTCCTTTGGAATGGTAGGAAGGGACCGACGAGTAAGTGGTAAAACGCTGACTCTAGTAGATGAATAGTATTATGCGCAGGAGAGCCATAAAGTGAATACCACAAACATACAGGCTTTTGCAGTCAAAATCCCAACTGGTGGCTCCAGGAATACAGTTATGTATAACGAAGACCAGGGTCACCGCCGGAGGAGGAAAGGAGCTGCTTCATTTTCTCAGTGTGGCTGCAGGGTACCCCGGCAAACTCACCATTCTGTGTGATTTTGACGCCCCTGGGATTGACTCGGTCTACAAGACAGATTCAGAAGACACTTTTTGACAATAATCTCTGAAGGCAGTGCACGTAAATGGGAAGATTCAACAGGTTATCCAAGCTACTCGATGGAGATTCGGCCACGTATTTTCAGTCCTCGAGTTGGTGCTAACAAGAACGCTGAATGACATGAGGGGGCCTTGAGTTAGCAAAAAGAACAGGCAGGGGCGACCACGCCGCAATGTGCATGTAACTGAGCCCACGGGGATGAGGAGCCCCGATAAATATGTTAGGAACTTCTCAGGAATGGATAAAAGTAGGCGGCTGGACTTGGGTCTTCAGAAGCAGTGGAAAATGGAAAGAGGTAGCAACTACGCGGATCGTCAGTGGAAGACGATTAAGAGCGACATGTCAGCAATACCGGGTGAACCACTCCACAGAATCTGCTGCTGTTCAGTTCGTCTGTCCGACCGCCTTAAGCGCGGTATTGTATCCAGTCATGGAGACCGTATTTCGCAAGTTCTATGAAAATGCTGGCGCAGATTCAGCATTATTTTACGCAGCTGAGACACATGGTTTATGAGCAGAGGCTGGGTGCACCTGGATTGTCCTACTGGAACGACATGAGGGAAGAGGCGGTGTAATACAAGCCTTCAGGATCTTTGAGGTCTGCCCGAGATATGGGGTACTCTTGGAGCCCTATTCCAGACAAGGGGGAACGGAACAATAATAGGGAAGGGGAAACGATTGCGCGAGAGCATTTAACTATCCGGGGTGAGAAGCAAATCGTTTGGCATACGAGTTTGAATGGCTAAAACAAACTACTGGAGAAAGTAGTTGAGGTGGAATCAGTGCGAGAATACAAGGGGAAGCAAGACAATTTATGGCTAGCTGTATTTGGAGGGGATGGCGTGTGAATTATAGGGCTGAGATGGTCGACAGCAAAGCACCCCATTCATTCTCTCCCTTGAAGCTGATAGAAATGAGAGTCGGAGTCAGACAAGGTTAGCCCTTTTACCTTAGGAAGTGAAGAGTGCTTCCATCCTCATGTTATCGAATCAACGTTTTGTTCAAGAAGCTCTCGGGGCAAGGACATGGGCGATCGGACATTTCGCCGTATAGTCCTGTAATCTAGCCTGAAATGGAACCGTAACTGAAACTGGCACTCAAGGTCAGGGATTGTGTGTCGAGCGTAGCCATGTGGCAAGAAGCAAGAAAACAGGAGAGGCATATTAAGACTTTGATGGTCGATTACAAGCGAAGAGCAGAAAGAAGAAGAGACTACTATGAAAGGATTGTAAGTCAGTGTTGGCTTATGGGCTGGCTTCTTTTAGAAGCAGGATCCGATCAAGTTCCTTCGCGTGTACGGACGTCCTGCTAAGCTTCACTTGGATTCAGACGTCGTTAAAGCGGCTGAAAATCCAAATAACATGTAAGAAATTGCGTGTAGTTTGTTTTTTTTGGTTAATTTTCGGCTTTTAATTCTTGCAATTTTGTTCTTAAGTCGCAAAGCGCTTCCCATAAGAGTGTGTCTCCTCTCGTGAATTATCTGAGGCTCAGAAATTTTAATGTTAAGTTCACCACCCACCAAGGAGTTCTGGTATGGCTTACGGTTGAGTGTTTTCTTTAAATGGCTTGTTAAATAAGTCTTTCGGTAGTGTTGTTTGCCGTGCCAATACAAGTGAGGTACTCCACTCATTGTCCAACGCATGCACCACTATTCATACTAGATATTTCCTTTGTTGAATTGAGACTTTGAGTAGTGTACTTTTCCAGTTTCGGTGAAGTGAGGTGTGCATGTGAAACGACGCTGAACTGTAGTGGGAGTGTATAAACTTTGCGCATAGAAATAATGAGGGTAGGTCTCATTGTGAATGATCACCTCAGTTCACTCCAGTTTTCACAGATTGATTTTGGTTTGTTCCAACCTTGTTTACACAGTTTTTTTCGATGGTATGCACTTCAGCTAAGCACCGCTCGCAGATCTACGAAACCGATGGAAGGCGGTAATAAACTGTCAGTATGCTTTTGGATGTCATCATCGTTCAGCGTTAAACAGCAAAGCAAGCCTCACTGACCGCTGCCTTTCCCAGAGTTACGATGTACATTCTCTTGAACGGCGAATGTTTGGGAACACTTGCGTCTTTCACCATCCCTCTCTGTTAGCGAAACTCATCGAACTGAGCGTGGAGAATACTCAACTAGTGTTCATAGCATCTGAAGAGTTTTGCACTGACGCGAGCTAAATTCTGTCCGGCGAAAATTGAACCGAGCTCAAAGGGTCTGTCGCTAAAAACAACTCACGTCGATGGTAAGACATCGTGGTTTGCAAGTGTTCTGTGCTCAGGTTGAGGTACAACGGCAAATTCGTGCACTCAGTTAGTGCCCATTCAATACCAGCTTTCACAGGTGTGAGGCCTCACTATTGCCTAGCCTCAGGGCACCTCACCCTAGTATCGGTGTAATGCCAGTTTCAGGGGGAGAACTCTCCATCAGCACGAGGTCACTACATAATCTGTTTCACTTTTTAACTAGTCTTGCTGAAGAGATGCAACCTGACTGACACCCTAGGTCGTTATTTCGTGAACTTTCTTTCGGATCGCGTGTGCAACAATTTAAGCCCTGTCATCAGGACCTGGAAGTCCGTTTACTACCCCTAGATCCGATCAGATCTCCAACACATCCGGCTTAATGAAGAAGAACCAAGTTAAATCTCGTAAGACTTCTGTTTCCGTCCCCGAACCACTCGCACTGCGAATTGCTGGTTCCAAGCAAGCAACTTTCATTTTAGTAGACGATGGTGATGATTTTAGAAGACAAACGAAGTTCTGCGCAGTGTTCGAGTTTGGGTTTTACGAGGACATTTCGCGGGGCTTGGGAGCGCCCCTAATTTACGATAGGACAAGGTTTCTTGTTGCCCGCAAGACTCTTGAATGCACTAAAAGGGACAAAACCCAAGTCCTCCATAATGCGGTACAATTAGAAGTTAACAAGACAGACCAAATTTGCCTGTCCGAACGATGACTACTAGCTGTCGCTCGGCTGGTTACCACACGAGCTCTACAGATACTCTGTAGTTTCGTGTAACTCAGGTTTTAGAGTGATCACGGTAGCGGTGGCTCTTGTTGGCAATGTAGTAAAAAATCGGGGGACTTCACTACTCTTGTTGAATGATTACCAGAGGCATATGGGAAGTGGCATTGGTAACTGATTTACCTTACTGTCGTACTGTTTCGTATGAGTGTTTGTGAGATCACTCGTTGATTTCAATATAATAACTACTCAGCCACTTTCCAAAGTCATTGCTAGCGGAACACGGAACCACTCAGAAATTCGTTTACGACTTTCGAATTGTTTGGAATACCTTTTTGCACGCCTAGAGTGTAGCGCATTAACAACTTTCAGCCGGCACAATGAAGCCGGTCCGAATTGATATCTGTTAAGAAGTCCAGTCAGTGTACTGCATAGTCATCATCATCATCAGCGCTCAGCGTTACACAGGGAGGCAACCTACACTGACCACTGCCTTTTCCCCAAGGCTACGTTTTTCTATAAAGAGTGAACATCCAAGGGGAATAGCAAATGGGCCTACATGAGCGAGAAGAAATAAGGGTGCTGCAGTAGCCAACACTGAACACAGTCTAACTGTACAAACTCACTCCTTCAATCATTCTGATTCGATAGAGAATTACAACGCGATTGCCATTGTTCATGGTTCACTGCGATATCCTTCGGTATCTCCAAGCAGCTAATTGACGGGTCTTTCGGACCCCAACCACGAAGGCGTGAGACACCTACTTTACCTAACTTCGCTGTACATTTTTTTCATTCCACGTTTCCACGTCATCTGTTGACCTCCACATGGCTTCTTCCATTCTTTGAGGGGAATCCAAGATAGGGCACGGTATGGTAGACGAGTGTTCGCCATACGCAACACATGACTCAACCAGCGTAGTCTACAAAGCTAATTTCAGAAGTGGCACCCAATACCAGACTCCTAACCTCAATATTACTCACCCGGTCACTTCATCCAATCCTGGCCATACTGAGTAGACATCGATGGTCGAAAATCTCTAGCCGACGAACATCGCCCACGCGCATTGAAAAAATGCCAGTGTGCCAGGAATGCAAACTAAACCCGTTCGCCTATGGAAAGCCTTCCGTGGAGGATGTCCGAACGTGAGAAATCTTTTGGACATCTGAATCCAAACGGTGACTATGCATACGCTTGAAGACTGTTGATTGAATATTGTCTGTTTGTTAGGAATCAGACTAGGCGGCTTCGGCAGCTATAACATTAATTTTTCTTTGCACAGATAGCCATTACTGATTCTATCACGGTGGCCCAGAAACTCCGGGTCGACGAGGAATAGTAGTAGCTTTTGGTCACCAATTCCGCCCTGCAATTTTAGCAACCGATATTATCAACGACAAAACCGTCAACCTTACCGTGGTTGCGATCTACACTCCAACCCTCTCGTCCACTAGTGGTGTGAAGGACGAGGTCTACGGAATATTCAAACTGCAATGGACCGCATTCTCAGAAGAGATATGTTTATAGCAGCGGGCAGTTGGGATGGTCGGAGAAGTATACAAGATGTCTCGACAAGCTGCATTCTCGGGAGGTTCGGCCTGAGTCAGCGCTGTGAAAATGGTAATAGGCACATCAACTTCTCTGGCTGCACTTAATTAGCACACGGTTCCAACACCCTAGGTGATACCTAACATGGTATTCCGTGAGGGTGGAACAGATCGTCAAATGAACTACAAGTTGATCGGATCACGGTATATGTCGTAAATAGAGGACCTGAAATCGTATCGTGGTGTTGAGGCATGTAACTAATGAAGCTAACAACCAAAACTTCGTCTTCGATTGGTGACTTGCATAATGGCAACTCCATTAAATCTTTTTAATATAGAACTTTTTGAATCCAGGGAGAAAGCGAAAGCTGATGGAAATTGAACGGCGGTGGTCAACGGACGCACCCACTTCACCCAGCGTTATGGGATATTGGGCTGATTTGCTGAGACATTAAAGGTTGCGGTATAAGAGCTTTTGGGCTTTCTGATCAGTGCTTCTACCAAGGGGGTAGCACATTTCGCCTTAAATTGCAAAATGGTGCGAATGAGAGTTACTACTGGAGGCTTGTTTGCACTGCTCATTTACTGGCGGTTTACATAAGTTTCGAAGCTTTTGGGGAGGCTTCTACTGTTCTGTGAGAGGGCTATCAATCTTCAAAAAGTTTAATGAGAAAAGAGACCTTGATAAATACCGAAGTAGCGACATAGCATCAAACAGATCTGCAAAAAAAACTTTGGAAAGCAGCTTTTAGCCCCTAATCGGGGCCATTCATATCTTTTGAAGTGTGGTCCAATCTCAATTCAAGAAGGGTGATCGTGTTTCATACGAAAACAAATCGAGAAAGCAACAACAGGTATTCAAAGAGAAGGAGATTACAAATTTTAAATTCAAAATACGAGATAAGTTTACGGGCTCTGCACTTACGCCGTGATACGTTGTTTTTTCGTGCAAACGTACAATTGTCAAAGGCAAATTAAGTTCAAAACACAAGGAGTCGGAAGCGTTGCCTCCATCAACCATATGTTCCCTTGTCCATGGATAGAAAGTCTTCCTTGGGATCATCGTAATGTTACCGATGAAAACGGGGCACAATTAAACAAAGCCATCTGTGGGGGTGAAATTCCGCGTACCGCGCGGGCTTATAAAACTGCTGCTACCTAGCTAGCTTCAGTTCAGTTTCAGTTCCAATTAGATTGTAGGATTGTTCGGCAAAGTGTCTGATCGTCCAGGTTCTTGCACTGAAGTGTATTCCCTCTATGGGCGAAAAACGGAAATGCATTAATGACGTCCAACGCGGTTCGTCCTGTCATATCGAGACTGCACTTTGACGTCGTGTGATGGCTTCCGTGTCTGCATGATCCAACAAGCTACACAGGATGGCCTATCTCAAGCCGAAGATCCAATCATGCCTGGAAGGTCAATGGGTGAAGGTCTAACGAAGGAGTCTCTTGATCATCCCAGTCAGGTTTGTTCTGAGTTAGCAGCTCAGTCAGAAAAACGAGTGAAAGACTAATTGATTCAAGTAGAAGGGCTTCCACCCAACTATACCCTACTGCTCTGTGGTCAGGTTCTTGTCAGAACCAAAGGCTTTGGTTGAGAACCCTAATCGTTCTTCTGTTTAGCGGCTGGACTCCCTAACAGTACCCGTCCATTATTCCCCATGAGTTACACGCCTACAAATAATTTCATACTGCATCGGTCGTCGCTCAGGATAATCAGGACCACGCTGCCCATTGCATCGAGCGCTGGTGGGGTGGGTAGTGATAAGTATGCTACTGCTCAGAGTTCCCTCTCTTTTATTCAACCTGTCTCTTCTGCCACTAACCCAATCTTTTCGCCTGCTCTGCCAACTCATGGTGTCCCCACTGATAACATGCTCGAAACTCACAACGGTTCATTGTCAAATAGTGTATTAGGTGGTTTTCAGTCTGCTAGCTCACATTTTCTCAAGCCTCATCAACCTCTGCATCTGGATCCCTTCAATGTGCGCACTTTAATGCAGGCCGGCCAACAGGCGTGTTTGGCTCTGACAGTAGACACTTTCGATTGATGTCTGCTGCGTGAGTGAAACA
>LUCM01008996.1:142916-197637 GCA_008360955.1 Fasciolopsis buskii | reverse complement strand
TCGGTCTGATATTTCACTGAAGTTGAAAGGTCGTGTGTACTGTGCTGCAGTGCATTCAGTTCTGTTGTACGGTTGCGAGACGTGGAGTATTCGTGTGGGCGATGTTCGTCGGTTGGAGGTTTCCGACCATCGATGTCTACTCAGTATGGCTAGGATTGGATGAAGTGACCGGGTGAGTAATATTGAGGTTAGGAATCTGGTATTGGGTGCCACCTCTGAAAATGGCTTTTTTCAGCATATGAAACTTAGTAGACTGCGCTGGTTGGGTCACGTGTTGCGTATGACGAACACTGGTCTACCATATTATGCCCTATTTTGTGTTCCTCCCAAGGAATGGAAGAAGCCATGTGGAGGTCAACAGATGACGTGGCAACGTGGGATGAGAAAATGTACAGCGAAGTTAGGTAAAGTAGGTGTCTCACGCCTTCGTGGTTGGGGTCCGAAAGACTCGTCGACTTGCTGGCTGGAGACACTGAAGGATATGGCAGTGAACCGTGAACAGTGGCGATCGTGCTGTCATTTTCTATCGAATCAGAATGATTGAAAACACGTGCGTTTGTACAGTTAGACTGTGTTCCGTGTGTTGGCTGCAGCAGCATCTTATCTGTTCCCGCCTGTGTAGCTCCACTCCCTGTTCCCTTTTGATATTCACTCTTTCTATATAACCGTGTAACTCTGGGGAAAGGCAGCGGTCAGTGAGGCTTGTCTTGCTGTTTAACGCAGAACGATGATGATGACGATGATGAAAGTATCACCAACATATCGGATCCAGGTCTTAGGTAGTGCAATGTCTTCGAGAGCTTACATCACGGCTTCTGCAAGAAATTCGGATATCGGTGATCTTACAGGCGTTCTTTTAGTTTGTTCATAAGTTTCCCCGTCAAAATTGAAGTGTGTATAGGCATAAATTAGTCAGCTCACAAATTTTCGACGTTCCCAGTGGATTATGCGGTTGGTGTTTTTGGAGTTCTATTATTTTCGCTAGTTTTAAGTCGATTGAAAGAAAGAGCGCTGTGACGTCAGACGAGAGTGTAACCTTGATGTTCTTAATTTTGTCCAGTCACCGGTTTTAGCTGTCTCCATAGTTCTTTGGTCAAATTGTTTATCGGAGCTGCTGGCATGGAAATAATTGGTTTCAATGGGATGTCCTCCTTGTGCACTTTGAGTAGTCCATAAATTTCTGCGATGTTATAGTCATCAGCCGTTATCTTCCACCGTTCCTTTTTGGTTATCCTTTGTATACCCTGTAGTTTTTCCAGGGTTTCGTTGATCTTGATTTCCAACTTCACTGTTGGATCCTTATCCGCCAGACGGTAAATGTTAGTATCCTTTAACAGCTGTGCCATTTCAAGATCGGAGTATCTAACACCATTCCAAGCCAAATGGTGTCTCATAACCCCATTACTGGAATTAGTGACGTTGTCAAAATTTGTAACGTTGATAAAATTGGTAACATTGCTAGTCCAAGGTCAAAGCCATAGCAACTTGTAAAGCGGACTTATTCTGGGGTTGAGGTCAAATCTGGGGCAGCGTTACCGTAAATATAATCGAACAAAAGTCATTGCCTAAGCACTGATGATGTCACCTTGGCTGGTAATGGAACGGTCGCGATGCGAACGCCAAGCTTAGCGTTCACAAAACGTTGAAAACTATTTCACTTTTTCCCCGACTGAGTTTGGCAGTTCAAGTCAACCCCAATCTGAGGAACCAGGAGATAATTTCGTCAGGTTTCTACCGGTTGACGTTCCAGATTGGATTGAGTCTTCGGTTGGAGATAAGTTGAGTAGTGGAGGCACGCAAGCCGGCACACCACGTCAAGTTGCACCCAGTGTGACTTGTCCGGCCCATTGAGGAGAAGCGATTAGCAGTCGTGGTCCAGACGATTGAAATGGCCTAGGGTCACACGCAAGACCTTCAAGTCAGATGTGGTGACAAGCCGTGCGACGGCGAATTGTGGTATTTTTATTTAATTGGTTGATCATAGATTGCATGTCATTAGAACAATGACGAAGGGGAAGACTAATGCCAGAGAAGTAAAGTTCAGGTCGAAATACTCCGTAAGGCTCACTATATACGGAAGTTCATTCAATGACCCGCTCCACCTCACCCATAGCTCCTTTTAGGCTCTATAACGTGCGGCTATTCAGACAAAATAAAAAAGCTTAAAATGCCCATTCCAATTTTTCGATTAGAAGACGTTATGTCAAAGCAGTACATTCACAAACCCTTTGGAGCCGCTGACCGGTGTTCCGAGGCATTCGCGGTTTGATCATTTCATCTCTGACGCCCTATGGTGCGAGTTTCCTGATCAGTACTTAGCCGGAGGATTTCGTTCGTACATGTCTACTCCAATATACTACCTTTCGAAGGAGCAAGGGGTTGCGGCTCAGTTTAGTGACGGTCACGTTGGCCATTGGGCTCTTGTGCTACTTCATAATGAGACAAATTGGTAGTTAAAAATCACCATGTCCTCGGCATTGTAGCTTCTCGTTCGTGGTTACCCATCTGGTGGCTCCTTATGGCTTACCAGAAGTGTGATGACTGTTTGTCCATCTGCCACTTAAGAATGGGTCTGGTGAAATACCGCTCTAAAGATGTTCTCACAGTTCTCTAAAATGCAACCGACCAACTGTAGCCAGCGGTCGCGGTTAACCGAGAGTTTGTCTTACTCAGGGCGTCATCTCTGTTCTTTTTGGTTGACATGTCCCATGCTTTTTTAGTTTTAGCATTTTCTGCCTGTGAATTTGATTGCGAAGTTCCATTTTTATAATATCCTGAGATTGTGGTGGCCAGCTTCCGCAACCGTGATCATCATCATCATCGTTGCCTGTTAGACAGTAATGATTGTCCCACTTACCGTTGCCTTTCTCTCCGAGTCGCGCGTTGCAACAGAAAGAATGAATATGCCAGGTGCACTGGGAGTTGACCTACGGACTTTTTGCTTTAGGTTCACTGTCTGTCATAACTGGAGAAAGACCGTTCTGTTATTGTCAATTTACAGTAGAATTGAACCTTGAACCTTGCATCTGATCTCACTCAGTTTCCGTAGACTGTTCATAACCGTTTTCGTTTTTTTTATAGGATGCCATGGACCGGCGACCCTAGCATCTTAATCGATCGCTTCGATGCCAGGGCCAATCTCGAACATTATAATGTTCAGACACCCGATGATCTCAAGTAGGTGCCTTTTGTTTATTCATGTTGCTCTTTGCCTTAGACTCACTTCAGTAGAACGAATTGAAGAAAGATTATGTATGTACGAACGTTATCGCTGCCTCATCCACAACGACTATGCCGGAGGTATGTTACCTAGCCGGGTTTTCATTTTAAATTTTTTGACAAGTACTTTCATCTCTAGTCGATTAATCCTCTAAAAAATAAGACCGGAAGCCAACCAACTAAGGGGTTGATAATTCTTCTATATGCGATTGGCAGGCGAATCCGTCGGTGGCTACTTACTCATTTCACCCAGCTTTGGGAACTTGGTCATCATCCTCATCACCGTTAAACAGCAGGGCAAGCCTCATTGACCGCTACCTTTTTCCCAGGGTTACACCTCTCTATAAAAAGATGAAATATCCAAAGGGAACAGGGGATGACCTACGCAGGTGGGAAAAGATAAGACGCTGATGTAGCCAACACACCGAACACAGTCTGACTGGACAAACCCACTCCTTCAATCATTCTGATTCGATAGAAAATAACTACACGATCGCCACTGTTCACGGTTCACGGTTACATCCTTCAATCTCTCCAGCCAGCTAGTTGACGAGTCTTTCGGACCCCAATCACGAAGACGTGCGACACCTACTTAACCCAAGTTCGTTGTTGCCACGTCATCTGTTGACCTCCAGGTGGCTTCTTCCATTCCTTGAGAGGAACTCAAAATTTGTCACAGTATGGTAGACGAGTGTTCGCCATACGCAACACGTGACCAAACCAGCGTAGTCCACTAAGTTTCATACACTGAAATAAGGTATTCTGAGAGCCGGCACCTAGTATTAGATTCCTGACCTCCAGCCGACGAACATCTCCCACACGCATACTCCACGTCTCGCAACCGTACAACAGAACTGAACGCACTGCAGCACAGTACACACGACCTTTCAACTTCAGTGAAATATCAGGCCGATGCCACAAGTGCTTCAGTCTAGCGTTTGCTGCTCGATCCTTCGATATACGCGTGTTTACGTCCACTTTCGAGCTACCATCGTTCGACACTTGGTGTGGATAACTTTTCCAATCGCCGTCTCATGGCATACCATAAATGTGATAGCGGTATTACATTCTCGTTTTTTTTTTCTTTATTTCCACTGCCTTAACCATCTCTGTTGTCGTTTTGGGAGTGATAAATTGAGATGCAAACCCACTTGCTCTTCCTTTTTCCAAAACATACCTGTTAGATGTCAATTCGTGATCGACCGGTTCGCCATTACATCTGACTTGACGAGACCCCATATGATTTTGTATTTCAGGTTCATATTTGATAGTTCCACTTTCCCACTGTGTGGCAAGCTCTAAAAGCTGTGGCATTTCCCTTCCTGTGCTCATGCTTTGAGCATGCTTTGGAAAACGAAAAACAGATTATAATAACAAAAGTGTTGAAATCCTTGATTCGGGTCCATTAGACGGGTGTGGTATCGCCTCTAGTGTCGCCTTCGTTTGACAAATTCCACATTTTATTCCAGCATACTGTACGGAATTGTAGATATAATCGTTCACTGTTTTCCCGCTTGTTGAACAAACTTGTTTCTAGTTTCTGCTCTATAGTAAGAAACACCTTTCACTAGAACTCCGACATGGTGGCCCACATGCGTTTCTTGATGATCGGGGTGCATGATTGTTTTCCCACCACCCTCTGTAGGTAAAGGCAACGGGGAGTGGCCGAGTGAAATCCCGTCTCCTTGGATCAATTATTCTTCCACTCTTTTTCCCGACTAAGTCGGCAGTTCAAATCAGCACCCAACGTGAAGGATCAGAAGACTACTTTATCAAACCTCTATCCCATGATATTCCACGTCCGATTGAAACTTCGGCTTGATGTATTTATATTGCGCGAATCCGAATACAGTTCATGTGTCATCGTAGTCATGAAGAACGAAAATAGTGGGCGAGGAAGAGGAAAGATAAGGAAATAATACGAATGGTTTGTCACATGTAACTTCCCCGTCCTCAAACTTCACGTTATCGGCTATTCGTCAAGACCCATGACTCCTCTGTTAGGTTCCTACTGCCCGGTTGTCCAAACCGAAGTAGAGCATTGATCTAGGGGACCCTAGCCTGATCTTTTCCAGATAGTCTAACCCAAAAAGCAGTGGGACGATCTCCGGATCACTTAGTGTACCGAGGACCAGTAATTGCTGGCTCAGTTCATTCATTCTTCTGATGGGTCTGGACAGCCTGGATGTCCTTGACACTCCTTTGCCACAGAAGGCGGCGAGGATACAGCGTATGCTTCGTACGACGCTCATGGTTGGTTGGGAATCAGGGTTTAGCCAACTCCCTAGACTGATTCCCACAAACTGATCAACTCGGTTTAGAGCCAGCTAGAACAAGGTCGATCGAAAACGATTCCTCCAAAATGTGGTGCGTTAAATGGGAGAAAGAGGTTGTGTTTGGCTACGAAGAGTGAATGTAAAATCGGTAACCTATTTGCATGTTCCTAAGACGCAGAATAAATTTTTATTAAGCGTTTCAGGGGTTGTATTGGCGACAGCCCATTGTCCTGTTTGGTTAGCTTACAAAGATTGAAAGCTGCCTGTTGTAATGTGCAATTAGGCTCAAGCGATGCGCTCAGTGTATTTCCTATTTTTTTTTATAATTGACAACGGATATTCCCACCGCAGTCGCTCGTGATGTCTTTCGTGATCCCAGCTATCGGAACGAAGTTTGGTAAGGTTCCCCACACAAAGGTTGCTGTAGGTACTTCGATGCGCCTAGCTTCACAGCTCTATATCCCTGGGCATCCCGTTGTTCTGTTCCTACGGTTGTGAAATGGTAGTTTTTGGACCTGTCATTTGCTTCTCTGCCTATCTTTGTTTTTTGAAGTGAGTTTTTCAAACTAGTTTATTATTATTAACTAGCACCTAAAGATTGGACTTCTTTTATGTATCTGTTGACCTGGCAGGATAGAAAAAATCTTCGGGTCTAATAAGCTTTGGGGTTGGGGAGATACGGCAATTCTCAACACAACGAGGTGGAGCCCCAAGATAATTTTATGCCTTGACTCATTCCTGTCTAACCCCGAAAGTGTTTTGTTTTATCTGTTACACCCCTCCTTGTTTTCGTCGTTTCTCCCTGCTGATACCATGTTCGAATGAGTTTTGCTCTTTCGAACAATCCTCTTATATCAGTTTCTTCATTCATTATCATGGGATGCACTTACCCGACTTTCGCATTGTGTACCAGATGTATGTTCCATCCGGGGCTCAGAGAAATGCTGTCTTTCATTTGATGATTTCCTGGGTTGTGGATAAGATGACACGTCCAAACAGTAATGATTAGCGGTAAATAAGGAGTACTCAGACTCACGGGATAAGCGGCCGCTGATAAGCAGCGAAAACGTTGAGACTCTGGTTAGTTATTGGCTGGCAAGCGTTCTACCCAAAAATACCACGAATTCATTAGTAGTACCGGGAAATGACGAATGTAGTCTATCATCCAAGTAAAATCATTCCTCTTATCCTGTTCTGCCAACCAGGAGCGCATGAACCGATCAACTGGTCACCGAATTGTCTGGGGCAGGTTAGCTGCTTCGCAGGTGGCACTTGGTTACGTGTAGACTAGCGGTCCATCCTCGAATAAACGGGCCTATTGTGGACTGGGCAACTGATTAGTACAACAGCCAAGATAGAAACCATGTGAGATGATAATCAGTGAAAAATTGACTTGTGATGCTGTCTACACCGGCGTCACTTTTTCCTTTCTCCCGCATTGTTTTTGCTTTCGCCATGGTTCCGGTGGCGCAAGATTTGTGAACAGGCCAGCTGGAAACAGTATTCCATTATGCCGTGTTAGATACTGGCTTTTATTAATGCTTTTGGAACATCTATGAGAGTAAGTTGGCGGTATGATCATTGTCGCCGTTGCTTCATATGGTCTTGCGTCATACCGTTGACTGGTACTGACCATTAGTTTTGTAGTGGTATCGGTTCGCATCGATCAATTCATTCAGTACCAGACTGGCCTAACTGATCATCCGAAAGCGATGTACTTTTGTGATGAGATGTATAAGCGACTTTGTATCCTGTTCATTTTCTGGAGTTTTCAGTGAGCACCTAAGTTGGTCACTCGATCCGTAATGCTTCTTTTACAGTCACTGAGACTATGGCTTTAAAGCAAATTGATTTGGACGAAAAGTATGGTGATCTGGACAGGAAACGCAAAGAAGAAGAAGAAATTAGCAAGAAGTGAGTTACTTAGATTTAAAGAGCGAATTTGTTCTTATTTCCACTGTAGTAAGTTTGCTATAAAATTGTACCACCTTGGTCATTTTATCATACAGATCAGATGTAGCTGCGACCGATTTCGTTAATCCTAAAATCTCATTTGAAACGTTAGCAGCGTATCTGGATGATGGATCCAAGTAAGAATCATGCGGTGATTCGTCGAAAGTTTTTCGTTGGTTAGATAAAGCGAACCTTCAGAAAGAAGACAAAGCCCGAAAGTATGGGTTTTTGTTGTCGTTAGTACCGGTATTCATACCTGACGCTTGGCATTAATTGCGAAACTGGTCGTATGCTTCCGGGGGAACTTTGCTCATCCGTTCTTGTGCGAAACATATCAGTGATAACAGAAGGAGAAAGTTGACTCAACTACCACATTTCTCGGTCAAACGTTCATATCTGTTCCGTCATCAGGCTATTCAGATATCAAGACCTACGCATTCCTCTCCACTAATGCTCACTTCAGACAGCTACATTTTTACGTTTTAAGGGTCAAACCCCAATCTGAGCGAAAAATGTTTATCTGTCGTCTAGGTTTCCCATCTAAAGCGCGCTGGACTAATCAAAGTCAGCCAAAAAGCTGCCTTGAGTACAGAAGGCTCGATTTGTATTCACTTACTTAAGATGCCCGTGTCATCGGCGTGACATCCGGTTATCGAGCAAAGGTTTAGTTTACGCACCAACAGTGAGGTTGGTATTGCTCCACGGCTCCGAAATGTGGCCGTTGAGAACAGAAGGTATGCGAAGACTATTGATGTCTTCATGGTATTGTAGAATATAAAGGGAGAATTGTGTCGGTAACTCAGAGGTTAAGGATAAGCACTAGGTCCTGGGGTCCAATATTTAGAAGAAGAGAATAGTTTAAGGTGGTTGGGACATGTTTTATGCATAATCATAGAATGGCTGCTTTGTTGTACGCTGTTCTTCGAAGCACGTGATGGTTGGAAGATGGTTCGACGTGGCCGGTCGAAAACGTATGAAAACCTTAATCAGTAGACTAGCCTATGTAGGTGTGGTTAGACTGTTGAATTGAGGTCCACGAGATCCCCGAAGCGATGGTTGGAGACAACAGGTGATACAGCTCAGTGCCGCAGTCAGTGGCTTTCTTTCATTCGAGACCTTTCTTCTTCTGTAGAGTTCTTCAACTTACTATTTTGCTGTCAGTTTTCACTTTTCCTCGTTATTTTTTGTTTGAGAAGATGCTACCGTGAGATGACAACCGCAACCAGATGATGTTAGTTCAAGGTTAATGGTTATATAACTCGAGACTGAAGCTCCAAACTCTATTTTTACACTTCCGTTAGTAGGCTGGATATGACTTAACAATCATCAGTTTTGTTACTGAAAGTGTTCATTGCTGGAAAGTCGGGTAGCTAATCGGGCAGATATATGCTCAGAGATGTCGTTTAACAAATCCAAATCAATGTCTTATGTTGGATCTGTGCAAAAACATGATGTCGTGCATTGAAACTCGGATGCCCGATGGTTCGCACTTGGGGCCTCCCCCATGAGCATTCTGTCGGCGGTCTCATTTGAGGGAAGCTGGGTATCCGTTTTATCAGATGCTGCTTAAAATTTATCACGGCGAGACCTTGCTTTGACGCCTGACGACTCGCATAGCTTTGTGGTTGAATTACCTATGCAGAATAGCCTTCTTGATTTGGACGTGCTCTTACGCCTGACCTCATAGAACCATTTGACAGGCACCTCCCTTTGCGTCTGGTCTGCGGTCGTTTTAACACGGAGATAGCTCGTTCTGCGCAGCTTCTAAACGGTGACCGCCGACGTGAGTTCCGGTTGGGGCTTTCAGCGCGGTTATCTTCAAAAAAATGTTCAGGCTCCGTCCAGACATTAATAGATCATTAATACGCCACATGCAGCCGAAGTCACACGGCAGAACTCTATGTTGCGTGGGCCTCATAAACGACGAGTATTCTCGGTCTCAGTCTTGCTTGGCGTGCAGGTCCACTTTGTCAGATACCGCATACAATGGTACGCGTAACTTCAGCCGACCAGGGGCCTGAACAACGACCACGAGCAGTTGTGGGTAGGTACGTTGTTAAAGCTGCTGTTATCGGCAATAGTCGCAACTTCTGCCGACTGACTGGGAGTACTGGCCCACAAAAGGGAAGTTTAAGCGAGGTGATCAAAGCGTCCGATGGCTTACTGATTCACTCCCATGAACGTCGGCTGGAGATTTGAACAGAACACTCTTGGAACCAGTCTCACATGCACGTGCAGCGAAAGCAACGTAGGAGAATATTGATCCTCCAGAAAAGGAAGTAACTGTATGATAATTTTTTGTAAAACGCTTAAGGGATCTGAACCAGTTGGGTAATCTTCGTCCTTTTTCGCTAATGTCGGCGAAGTTTCATATCTTGAGTTCATGTGGATATATAGTCTGTCTGGGAATTGGTGATTGTACCGATTTGCGAGAAAGATGATAACTCGTCTTGTTGAAACTCCAAACGAATTAGTTTGGTAAGCATCAGATCCAGACTGTTCACAACCATTGTTTTATTCCTCTTGAGAACGAAATCGGTTTCCAATCCCAACGAAGATTACATAAATAACGATGAGTATTAGGATGTGGGCTCAACTCCCGTAAGTTCAAGATCTCTTTCTTGATTTAATTCCGGCACTTAGCAGCCCATCGCACATTTCTCTGGCACTACCTCTCACTGAAGTGTGTGACAGAGGAATTCATCCCACTCTTCCAGTGTTTGTATGCGAAGAGCTGAGACCGAGTTTTTGCTTACGGCAATCTTTCACCGGAGCTCACTCTGGGAAATTTTGTTCGCCAGTGTTGCCCTCTTTCATTTTTCTTTTCAGCTTGGGCACTAAGGTGATTGTGGAGATAGCTCTATACTCTTGTGAGAATAGTGCCGTTGATATTTGCTCAGGCGATAAATTGCCTGACTTGAGATGTGTGAAGAATGTTGTGCTGCTGACTGAAGATCCGGGTATATTGCAAGTTTTTTCCGACCGTAAAAGTATTGTTTCTTGTCTAGGTATCCCTTTTTTACTATCCAGATGTTCTTACGACCTTGTCATTCAGTTGAGTTCAGCTTTGTATTAATGCTCTCGATTTTATTTCTATTTGAAAGGTAAAATCGTCGTTTTATTTGATGGAAAAAGAAGTTGTGTTCAGTGTTTCTTTTCTACCTTATTATCTCCTTAGTGCTTCGGTTGTCTCACTCTATATCTTTATCGGTTTGTCTGTGTAAATGGGGAATATATTTAATTCCGCTGAGCGATAGGCACTGGTTGCCGTTTTGTAGCTTTTTTTTACATGACGCACTACATTCCAATTCAGTTAGCCATTTTCTTCTCTACCAAAATTTTCCTTTACTAGTCGTCTAGTTATCAGCAGTAAATTTTCAAGTAACTTATTGTGACTGTCATGTTCCCTTCTTCTTTCTATTTCCCCTAAGATCTCAAGAACCCAAGGCGGCAATTGGTTTCGTCTACGAGGACAGCCATCCAACATTGCCACCGACAGGAGTTTCAGTAGTCGCTCCCAATGTTCCTACTCCTACTTCAGTTCCTGAGGACAGTGATTCAGACGATAGGGCGGACAGTGACATGGATATTGGTATGTCTTTTCTGATCATTTTATTTTTCATTATGATATCATGAACACTATGTTCATGCGATAAGGAAAGACATGAAATTGGTTTGATCATTGCTCTGAAACCGTGTTGATTTTGTACTCTCTTAAGTGTATTGCTGGATGATAACTTGGGGATATGAGTTGTATCTTCATCATTTTCGTTCGGCCTTACATACCACAGCAGGCCCTATTGCCCGCTACTTTTCTCACCAAATTATACGCTGAAGCAGAAAGAATGGCTGTGGAAAACGGGCAACGAGTGGACGTACACGGGGGAGAAAAAATAATTCCACAGTAAGCAGCACGCGGAATATGGTACAATTGTCTAAAAGGACAACACGATCACCACTGTTCACGGTTTGCTGCTATGTCCTTCAATGTCTCCGGACAACTGATTGGTGGATTTTTCGAACCTCAACCAAGAAGACGTGAGACGCTTGCTCTACCTTTTCTTACTTTCTCATTCCACACTGCCACGTCATTTGTTGATCCCCACATAGATTCTTCCACTCCTTGGGAGGAACACAAAATAGGGCACGATATGGTTGACGGGCGTCGCCATACGTAACACGTGATCCAACAAACGAAGTCTATTAAGCTTGATAGGATATTCCCTGACCCGACACACAATAATTCCTATCTTACAAACTGTCCACTCGGTCACTCCATCGAATTCTACTGATATTACACAAACCTGGATGATCGAAGATTTTAAGTACACAGACTCCATATCTCGTAACTGCATTACAGAACTGAGCGCACTGCGGCACAGTGTATATAACCTTTCCGGTTCAGAGAAATATCAGGTCGACGTCACAAGTGCTTTAGTCCAGTGTACGCAGCTGCAGCCTTTGTTGTACGTGCGTCCACTTCTTTTACCGTGCTACAATCCCTAGTCAAAAATTGACCATGCAAATGAAACTATATACAATGATTAGTCCCCCTCCATCGAGTTTGAAGTTCGGTACTACTATCGTCTAGTCTTGCAACAGCACTTTACACTGAAGGTGCAAAGCACATGTTGAACGGAGCTACAGTTCTAGCGAGTCTGTTTATTGGATGTTGTGCACGTTCCAACAAGCACACAAAGTCGTCCGCATTATCTAAGTCGCACAACTTCTTTCCATTTGCTACTTAGACGTGTACATTGTGAAGAACTCCTAAAGCACCCTCTGTTTCTTCGTCGACGATGAAGTTAAACAAGACTAGAGATATGGGACATTGTTGTCGAACACTCCTAGTCCTTTCGAACGAACTCGATAGTTCGCTGTATATCTTTACGCGATCATAGATATGCGGCTGCAATGATTAGAGGAGGTTAACAAATGTCTCTGACATACTTTTCCGGTGAAGAGCATTGAATAGCGCTGTTGGGTCGACTGAGTCGAAGATGCTTTTCAGGTGGGGAAAAACCACGGTTGTCGAGCGACAATGTTTCGTGTCGTTTTTCGAATAACTGTTCGTCGCGGTTCTTATTTCGTCCGATAATTTCTGTGCACGCGTGGTGCGAACATCCGAATCAGACAGACGTTCCACGACTAACCAGGTTTGCAGTTTGCGTCGATGACCACTGAACTGCAGCAAAAGTCGCTTTAAAACAGGCGCATGGTCTGATTTTGCGTATGTAGACCAGTACCATCTACATTTCTGGACAATATGGTCAGTCTGACTCAGTTTTCCTGTGGATTTATAATGCCATATCGAAAACTGGTATTAACTAAGGACAAGTGATTATGTGCCCAAAGCTGACGAAGCCCGTCTCAGTTATTTGTACACTAACCGGGTAAGGCGTAGCGTCTATTTAAACAAGCTTCTAATGTACTAGGTTCTCCTTGTCATTCATTCATTCGTACACCCCGTTGACCCGCAGCTCGAGCTGCTTCGTCTCTTGAGGTGCACAGGAAATATCCTGAGGAGGAACAAGGGGCAGCTATTTGAATTACACTACTCAAATCCTGAATTCATGCTTTGTTGATGCAGTATGCATTAATAGGCAGTGAGTCCATTGTCAGCGCTGACCACTTCTGTTGACTGGCCAGTATTAGAGAATCCACGTTGAAGTAACGAAGATTCAGAAGCTGACAAGGAACGAGAAAATGAAAGCTACCGAATAGCAAAACACTATTTGACGCTGATAACGAACCGTTGGAAGTATCGGGCATGTTGTCACTGGGGTGGGATTATGGGTAATTGGTACGGGCAAAGAGAAAGGCAAAAGACAAGTTGATTAGAAGGGAGGGAATTGTGGCCAGTAGCATACTTATCACTACCGAGTCAGCCCAATGCAACGAACAGCGCAGTCCTGATTATCCTGTGCGACGACTGATGCAGCATGAAATCATGTGAAGACATGTCGCTCATGGGGGATGGTGGAGGGTTACCGCTATGGAGTCTAGCTGTTAAGCAGGAGAACGGTTAGGGTTCTCAACCAAATCGGCAAGGGAGCGGAGAGTGGCCGAATGGAATCCCATTTTCTTGGATCAGTTATTCTTTCACTCCTTTTCCCGACTGAGTTGGCAGTTCAAATCAACTCCCAACATAGAGGACCCGAAAACTACTTTGTTAAACCTACATCCATTGACATTCCAGGTCTGATTAAATGGTCGTCTTTTGTAGCTCTTGGGTCATAGTCGCACTCAGTGCTTCATACCCCGTCAGGTTGAAGTCTCATTTTGATGTGTAGTCTCTTCCACCTTGCCGAACGGCGTACGCACAGCTCTGTCACACAATGACACTAACATGAATCACTCACTTTTTGTGACTCCGATCACATTAACCGTGACGTCAAACGGATATCGGTCACTGTGGTGTAGGAACAGTTTTGGCTGGCACGTATACGACGTAACGGCTGCATAGGTCTTGAATGGGCTGGTGAACAGTCCATCGACACCAGCACGTGGTTCATAGTGAGTAGATTTGAGCCTCCATTGTATGGCTTAATGGAACACTAACTGAGAGTTCCTTAGACCAAGCAATCCCGCAGAATTAGAGCGGCTAGCATATTTGCTGGCGAGGAAGAAACACATAGCAGAACACCGAACACGATCGTTCTGTTATTGGTGACCGGCTAAATGCTAGTCACAAGTCATGGGAGCCGAATTGTCTAGTTAGCACACTCGTAGTATTGGTAGAATATGATAAGAGAATTGTATCAGTAACTCAGGTTAGGCATAAGACTCTGGATTTTAGTGTCTAATCTTTCTGAGATTAAATCCACTCGAATGGACTAATGTTGTCGAAGCATGTATTGCGCATCCCCACAGAACGACTGACCCATTGTACAGTGCCCTTGAAGACAGGTAAGATGGTTCGAGGCGGTCAGCCGATGGCATGTAAAGAACATGAAAACCGTAATCGGCTTCTGTGGGTACATTTAGGTTATCGCATCGGGGTCTGCCAAGTCCCCCCACATGACACAGTGGTGTTCTTGCATTCGAAATGTTTCTCCTTCTCTATAGTTGTTCAACTCATTATTTCACAGCTTCCCCTTCACTATTTTTAGCTCGGTTTTTCTCTCTCGAGTAAGGATGTTGTGAAGTTGCAACTATAACTTGATCACGTTGGTTGTTAAAACTGAACTGAATAAGCGACGGAGTGGTATCATGTCCAACCTTACGTTGAGATAGAACACTCTGTATTGATACTGAAAGCGTGAATCATTGGTGTACAGTGTGGTTCGATGGGTGCCCTTATGGGTAATTATAGAAACTGCAAAATATGAACGATAGGCTTGAAGCCCTCAATAACTACCGCCGATATCATTTGTGAAACAGACTGACCCGTCAGTGCTTCCCTTCTATGTGACCGGTGCATCACTGGTGGCCTTGATGATGATGGTATGTGGATAAATAGGTGGGCAAACATGTAAACAATAATTCTAAGAATTGATCTTAAAATATAGTGTGGCCATGCAAATAGCAAACCAATAGGCACTTCCAACTGAATATTGAAATCTAATTGACTTCAACGGTTCGTCACGTGATGTTTGTCCATATGCAATAGTAAATAGAAATGTTAAATTGTTGAGGCGAAGAACGGTCAAATCAATGGTAAAACCAAAGCAGTGGGTACAATATCTTACTCGTTTTGTATATATACTGATCTTCGACGTACAAAAGAAAATAAGTCGAAAAAGTTTAAATAATTGAGATTATTGATGTAGATGTGATAATGAACTCTCTAATAACGGAGTACTCAATTTGCTGTGGTTCTTTGATAGGCTTGTTGCCACTTGTCGCTTATCACCTTTGTGTCGTCCAAATTTGCCATTGCTGACGGATCTGCTGTCGCTGGACTCAATACCACAGTTTGTCACTTGCGAGAAAGACTTGCAGAACTGGCTAAAAGCCCTTGCACTTTCGAAATGTAGGATAGTTCATGGTTAGTCAACGCACTGTATCGTAAGCAAAAGCAAATTTATCCATGTAAACTGGATCAGGTTTCAGGTCTACATAAACGAGATCTAAGTGAACCTTTCAAGTGGTAGTCCCGAATAGTTTTGGGCTACTTCCAAATACTGACCTGATACCGGCGTAAGGCGATAAAAAATGTAGATTTTTCTTATCTGGCCCCAAATAGGTGTCAAACCCCGACTTGCTAAATACTTTCATTTCTCTTCGGAACCCCATTTCCCTATCAGGGTCTTGTTTCCCTCCACAATTCGTCCCAAGTATCCCATCGGCTCCAAGCTTGTTTTTTTACGTTTTAGTTTACTGACTTTAGCAGTTCACTTCTATCCACTAGTACTATTTCTCATGAAAATTTTCGAAATTAATTCCCTGTATATTAGTGTTTAGTGTTTAGATCTCTTGTTCTTCGTTCTAACTTTTCTCACAATCGATTCTCTCCTAAACTTTCCCCTTGCTTATTGCGCCACGTAACAGATGTGGAACTGGACCTAGCTACGCTCGGTGTGGATGGCCGTCGTCAGTTGGCTAAATCAGCTTACGGTTTTGGATTGCATGCAACCGATTTCTTGCGTTTACTAGATGCCGACCAACAGTTGGAAACAGAACTACGTATGGCCAAAGCACTGGAAGAGGAGAAGCTACAATTAGCTGTAATTTGCCTTTTCCTGCTTTAAATTTATTTTGACATTTTGTCCATTCAGTTGCTCCTCATAACATGATTCATCGTCTTTTATCCACCGCTAAATTTGGTGGTCTCAACAGGCGTTGGAGATGGCACGTGCTGCCGCTACGGGAAATTCCCGCCACCTGTTTCACCTTATCTGAGCTGCCGGTAGGAAAGCATTGGGTGCGAGCGAAATGATCTGTGTTTTCAGCTCGCCTGCCTGCAACCTGCAGCGACGCCTTGTAACCTGGGCGGAGCATCTGCAGGCATAATTTGGCTAGCCCTCTTCGTCGGCGCCTCCCTTAGCTATTCCGGCAAGCCTCCGGTAGCCTGTTGCAACAGATTCACCAACTAAAGCGGGGATCCTCGAGGAAACCCGAGTCTTAGGACGTCATAAAGCGCCAGGCTCCGATGTCCTTCCCCAGCTTTAGTTCAAGATGGATGAATGGAACTGGTCAGAGTTTTGTTCTCAAAAGTCTGGTGCTCCGAAAAGGTCCATTCTTCGTGGAGGGGGGAGTCAATTGTTGTCTGCATCTTCAAAAACGGCTTGTGCAGCGACTGCGCTAGCCATAGGGGTGTTACCCTGCTCCCGGTAACGTCAAAGCTGCTTCACGGGTTGTACAACAAGCTAGAAGGGCAAACACGTGAGGAACAGGCGGAGTTTTCCGCTGATCTTAGGTGTGTCGATCAGATCACCCTGCGACAGGTGTTAGAGCACTGTCCTACTTTCCAAAGGCCAGCGATCATCCTGTTCTTGGACATTCGCGCAGCCTTTGACTTTGTTGACAGGTCTGCACTATGGCACTGTTTGTTGAGGAATGGGGTATTGGGAACTATGTGTCGGTCTTCAATGAGTTGTGCCGTCAGACCTCAGGTCGGGTTAGCGCTGATAGCCAACTTTTGCCATTCTTCGCTGTCTCCAGTGGAGTACGGCAGGGCTACCCTATGTGTCCATTTCTTTTCGAATTTGACATAGAATATGTTTTACAGAATGCTTTATCTGGTTTGATGATGGAGTTAAACTCCTCCTAGGAAAAAGCGTTTTGCCTTAGAGTGAGCCCATGATATAGCCTTGTGGAATGGCCATTCACAAACAATTTAACGCGCGTTCGACCGCTTCGCGATTGAAATCTCTAAATCCAGTATGTGCTTTGCACATTCAGATTGCGAGGTACTTGTTCAAGATTGGAAAGAGCCTGTGTCTTCACTCACCTTTTGTTGTGATCGACTAGAGGTACTCAATAGCTCCTAGTGCTTCGGGAGCCTGGTCACACCTGGTGGAGGTGTTGGGGAGGAGCTGTCATCACGAATAGCGAAAGCCTGAGCAGTCTTTGCGAACCTGCGACACTTGTGGGGCCACCAGTGACATCCGGCTTTCCCTCAAGGGGAAAGTATAAAATGCCACAGTTCGTATTGTTCTTTTTTACTGCTGCGAGACTTGGCTTATCTGCGTTGAGGATGTCCGGCGACCTTCTGTTTTCGACTACCAATATCTCCGAAGCATTGCTCGTGTCTGGTAAAAACATCGGGTGAGCAAGGACGAGGTGCGTCGTCGTGTTTTGGATGCAGACAGTCTTCTCCTGACCAAAGTAATCGCTCTACGTCGCCTTCGGTGACTAGGACACGCACTGCGTGTGTCTGACTATCCTGTCTTTTTGGGTTATTTTACATGTGATAGGCAAAGCTAGAAGAAGGGGTGCAGAGATCAGGCTATGATTTGGCATACAGATTTGAGGAAGTTGGCATCCGCTAGTAATTTCCGCTTTCTTGGTTGGGCCCAGGAGAGGAGGATTGTTACTGGCTGTAGACGCTACGAGATGTGGCTCTGAACCGAAGTCAGTGATGCGAATGCTGTGTAGCCTGTCTGAAGAACTCATGTCCCCTAAAATCCATGTTCAGTGAAAACGAAAACATAGTTGGTTTATGTTGGTATATTTTTGCCCCTCTTGGTTGTCCCCCTTCTGCAGTTCCATTTTCATGTTGTCCCTTTTTCACCGTTTTTTTTCAAACGAACGTTTTATATATATATATATATATATATATTACCAGGATCGAATTTGTGGCGTCAGGAGTGTGCATGGAACTCTTCGTCGAACCATAACTGTGATTCGTTGATAATCCTTTGTTGGCTGAGCTGAGCCAACCTTAGGAATGAGGGCAAAATGCCCCAGAATATACATATGTATATATAGAAGCAGCATGTAGTATCTGGATGAGACATACCATTTCGGAGTGTACAAATATAAGGATGTTTGGACAATACCTGACGAGCGACAATTACCGCGAAACCGGTCGTGTTCTTCCGGACAAATTTTTGTTCACTCACCCAGATACTACTTGTCACATATATATATATATATATATATATATATGTACCGTTAGCCCATGGTACTCATAGCCAGCCGTATAGTTTGACCAAAGCCCAACTGCGACTCTCATCTGATGTTTGGATGCGGTTCGCACTTTACCGCCTGGCGTGCTTTGCTAGCTGAGTCTTATTTTTTTCCAAGGTTGACATCATATGACGTGACGCACGTCTTTAAACGGTGGCAGCTCGCCGCTAATGAATGGTCATTCTTGGCAAAAGCAGTTATTTTACTTTCATTTCTTTCAGTAGTGATTTAAACATAGGTAGCTCCTGGTGGTTTGCTTTATTTGTGTTTAAAATCTTCAGGAACCGTTAGGTCGATCTTCCTTTTTAACTGGGAAACAATCACTATGTTCGGCAGTCACGCAGAGACTGATATTTGGGCACCAACGTATTGGCAGCAGTTCTCGATTAGGATGGATAAACCGTGCACAGGATGGGCGTATAGAAACACTCTTGAGCTCAATCCTTAGAGGACGCATTAAGCCTAATGAATAAAATGGACTGGATTACGCTTTGTTCGTTGTTCTCCGGTGTAATCAATGATTGGCAGGTAGATCGTAATGAACAGTCCACTACATTAGGAGGGGAGGGAGACCAGCAACTGTGACCTTGAAACTTGAAGTGGCATAGAACTACGTAAAGTCTCATCGCTTCAGGTGTGGTAAGAAGCCAGGCGGCAGCAGGTTGCCATCTTCCACGAAAGTGATCAGAAGATCTGGAATTCGAAATCTTGACTTTTGGGGTGACAGACCCTCAAATCCACCTTACTACCTTCGTCAGATCCTTTGCCTTTATCATTTGAAGACACAACGAGCCGTCCTTCTTATAAGCCTCGTCGTAATCGACTTTAATAACGTTCCGCCTGCACATCCGTAAGATACAGTCGTCTCCTGATATTAGTCGATAGTCGCTTAAAGCTCTTCTGGCGTTCTTCTGATGCATTCGGTAGCAGTGGATTTAAAGTGCCCGATGCCATAGACTGAGTATACCAAAGGAATGTCCGTGAGTCCTAACCTCTAGCCATTGATTCGCGTACGGGGAACACTGGTTTCGTCACTGCAAAGGGTCTTCCAGGGAATTTGGAAGGTCGTCCCATCGGAGCCTTCTGCGGCTGACCAGACACTTAATACTCCCGGTCCACCTTCATAGCTAGTCTTGCAAATTTCGATGACAAGCTGTTACTTAGAATTAAATATCTTTCAAGTTCACCTCGGTGACTATGCATGGAAATAGTGGGCCAAACTTGGAAACCATGCAGCTTACCGGGTCTACATGATACATTACCGGATGACTGACAGATATAAATCAACAGGTTTTTGCTACTGCTCAAGCTTTGTCTGTCTGGTACAGTTTTTTAATAGTAGACCAGTCCTGAAATACGTATTTATCGAAATCAGCATTGTCTGTTTAAGATCTAATAAACCAATGTTTTAGTCGCTACGGCTAATCTTCATCACGGCAGTTTTCAATGTAATTTAGGAAAACTACAGCCCCAAGTTCCTTCAGTGTCTGTTAATCTGAAGCCAATTCCACGGAGATTACAGCACACGGTTGCCCTTTCCTGTCCAATCTGCATACGTATATACCTGGAAGAGTTGTTAGGCAGCTTTCACATGTTTGTTGATCACTCCAACTTTTCCAAGTCATCTTGAGGAGTCGCAATATTCTGATTATCCATAGCGACGCACCGCAGCTGTACGTTGTCCCGATAGCTTGGGACATTAGTGGTAAATCGTTCAAGTAAGCGAAGCATAGCATAGGTCCCAAAACGGAATGTCATTTGTGACCACGAAACGGAGGAAATTTGTGCGACACTCACATAAGAAATCATTTCAATGGAAAGATTCTTATTTCAGTGCAGCTACAAGCCACTAGCATCGAGAGTTCTGAATTCCCCCAACTGTGAGGACTTTTTCTGATGAGTATGGCTAGGATTGGATGGAGTGGCCGCGTGAGTAATATTGAGGTTAGGAATCTGGTATTGGGTGCCACCTCTGAAAATGGCTTGTTTCAGCATATGAAACTTAGTAGACTACGCTGGTTGGGTCACGTGTTGCGTATGACGAACACTGGTCTACCATATTATGCCCTATTTTGTGTTCCTCCCAAGGAATGGAAGAAGCCATGTGGAGGTCAACAGATGACGTGGCAACGTGGGATGAGAAAATGTACAGCGAAGTTAGGTAAAGTAGGTGTCTCACGCCTTCGTGGTTGGGGTCCGAAAGACTCGTCGACTTGCTGGCTGGAGACACCAAAGGATATGGCAGTGAACCGTGAACAGTGGCGATCGTGTTGTCATTTTCTATGGAATCAGAATGTTTGGATACACTTGCGTTTGTACAGTTAGACTGTGTTTCGTGTGTTGGCTGCAGCTGCATCTTATCTTTTCCCGCCTTTTTTATTCACTCTTCTTATAGAAACGTGATACTCTGAGGAAAAGGTAGCGGTCAGTGAGGCTTGTCTTGCTGTTTAACGCTGAACGATGATGATGATGAGGAGGAGGAGGAGGAGGAGGATAAACTGCATTCACTGGGTCTGACTTTGTCTGTTTATGTGGGGCTATTCAGTGTCCAGTGCAAGAATGGGGGTTCCGGTATTTGCTCAGATAGTAAGCTGTCTAAGAATGCTCGTGCAACGTTGTCCTTCTGAATAGAGACCCAAGTAATTTGCAAGTTTTTCTTGACCGCCTGAGCGATGGTGTAGATACGTTTTTTTTACCTTGGAAGTGCAAAATGCTTTTGCATTACTGAATTGGCCCAAGGCTGATCCTTGTTCTTGTAGGAAGGAAGCTGAGCGAAGTAGATGAATTCAGTTCCTGGATTAGTTTTATCATACAAAGTGATCACATCTCGCTCACACAGGAAACCCGAGTTTCGTCCATCACTTTGGCATATCCATGTAGTCATCGTATCATCCGGTACTTTACATTTAGGTTGGTAGTGACATATGACTCAGAACGATGACCACTGAGGACAGGTATGCGGAGAGTTTCGGGGTTTGAATAGTAATGCGCCTGTACTATTCGTGGAACATGGTGGGAGAATTCTCCGGAAAATCAGAGTTAGGGTGCAAGCTACCAGGCCTTAAGGTTCATTTGTCAGAAGAGGCAGTGAACCTAAACAGATTAAGATGATTGAGGTATGTTTTGTGCATTCACATTGAAAGCGAGCCCCCTGTACGCTATCGTCCAATTTAAGTAGTGTTTGGGCAGTCGATGGCAGCGCAAAAGCGATATGAAAACCTTAGCCTGTAGACTGGCTTATGTAGGTTCAGTTAGACTTCTGATGCGCATGATCCCCTCCCCCCCACTCGATGGAGACAATGTATGATGTGATCTCTCACTATTTCTCGTTTGCGTGGACGGTGAGTTTGCAACCGAAGCCAAGACATAATGGCGCAACGTTGTTGGTTTTTTAACTGATCTGCATCGCGGAGCACGTTAAGCTGGAACTTTCCGATCACCCCGGGCAATTTTTCCCAAAATAACATTGAAATGCGATCATTAAACGGTAAAATGTAGCGCTGAGGATCCCACAGTTTTCGGCTTACGTTACCCTCAGGAATGCAGTACTGGCTACTTCCAACGTTGTCAGTAGTGAAAACAAAAACACATTGGTCTATGCCTATGAATATGTATATGCTAAATGGGCTTGAAAACAGGCGTAGTTAACGCAATAGCTAAACAGTGTTAGACTGAAAATAGATTCTCTAAGAGAAATAATCTCCAGGATACCAAATTCTGTATTCACCGTACATGTTTTATGGTACATCGGTGTTTCTTGTGGGGCACAAGTTCTGCTAGCGTACCCTTCAGCATCCGCGTCACTGACTTCGGTTCAGAGCCACATCTCGTAGCGTCTACAGCCAGTAACAATCCTCCTCTCCTGGGCCCAACCAAGAAAGCGGAAATTACTAGCGGATGCCAAAACTGCAGCCAACTTCCTCAAATCTGTATGCCAAATCATAGCCTGATCTCTGCACCCCTTCTTCTAGCTTTGCCTATCACATGTAAAATAACCCAAAAAGACAGGATAGTCAGACACACGCAGTGCGTGTCCTAGTCACCGAAGGCGACGTAGAGCGATTACTTTGGTCAGGAGAAGACTGTCTGCATCCAAAACACGACGACGCACCTCGTCCTTGCTCACCCGATGTTTTTACCAGACACGAGCAATGCTTCGGAGATATTGGTAGTCGAAAACAGAAGGTCGCCGGACATCCTCAACGCAGATAAGCCAAGTCTCGCAGCAGTAAAAAAGAACAATACGAACTGTGGCATTTTATACTTTCCCCTTGAGGGAAAGCCGGATGTCACTGGTGGCCCCACAAGTGTCGCAGGTTCGCAAAGACTGCTCAGGCTTTCGCTATTCGTGATGACAGCTCCTCCCCAACACCTCCACCAGATGTGACCAGGCTCCCGAAGCACTAGGAGCTATTGAGTACCTCTAGTCGATCACAACAAAAGGTGAGTGAAGACACAGGCTCTTTCCAATCTTGAACAAGTACCTCGCAATCTGAATGTGTAAAGCACATACCTCAATCGTCAAACGGTCCGACGCTTCTTGAATTTCCTTTGCATTTCTGCTGTCCAAGGCCACATTGTCGGCATACTCTGGTTTAAATATGAGTCACCAGATCTACTTCAATTTTGTCGCCCAACAGACTTGAAAAGAAATTGTGCAAATCTTTCTCGATGGTAAATTTGAAAACAAATAAGGATATAGGACATCTCTGTCCTACTCCACTGGAGTCCGCGAAGATTGGCCCTGCGCCTTAACCCCGACCTGACACTTAAGGGCACAGCTCTGATGACCGACACCTGTTTCTCAGGTACTCTTTCTATCTTTTACTTCCTTTTTATTAACGAAACAACAATGTACGTCAATTTTCAAGAAAAGGGGCCGCGGCCAGCAGAGGGCTGCCAAGTGGGGAAGTTGGCCGGCGGTGGGAGGATTCGAACCCGCAATCTTTGCGTCCAAAAACCAAGACGTAATGCATCCGGCCACTCTTTCACAAGCAGTTCCTCCGTTTAGTCTTATTAACGGAGTCGAGGGCTGCTTGAGTGTTTAGAAACAGTGCTGTGGGAACTGATAAATATTGCAGAACTGTTCGATGCATCCAGAGCCTGTGCGAAAACCAAGTCTGTTCTTCACTAGTTCGTGCCTTTTGTGCAAACTGCAGAGAATAGCGGACGCTACTGGGAATAGGGTGATACTTTTGTGGTTAACGCACTCACTACACGAGCCTTTCTTACAGATGGGGACAGCAGTCGATGCTGCTTCTCTTCCCCACGAGGGGACTTTCTTGAAATACCAGACCTTCGAGAACAAAACTTGAAATCCTCTGCGCATCTTTACCTTTTCATCAATAACTAGAGCCGGGGAATGGCCATTGAAGTCCTCATGCTTGGATTTCCTTGCAGACTTCCGCCTCAGAAGGTAGGCCTGTTGTAACAGCCCGCGGAACGCTTGCCAGAGTAGCTGTGGTGAAGGCTGACGCTAAAGCCAGATAAATTTTGCCTCGGTGTTCAGCGTGGAAGACGTTTCCGTTGACTGCGAATAGACGAACTGTCAGCTTCACCGATCGTTTCGCTCACACCCAGGGCTTTCTTATGGTAGCTTGGATGAGATGAAATTGCTTGCGGGAATTTTCCTTAGCGGCAGCATGTTTCCTTTCTGAAGCTGGTTGAATCCAACAGATCGCGTCCCTTGTTGAGCCCTGGCCCATTATACTCGCTACCAGCCGGGGATGGCCTGTGGTGCGTCCAGAACGCGTAGAGACTCAATAGAAATTCAGGCAGTTACAACGCAATAAATCCATAAACCATTGGAATGCAAGGCAGTTTCGATAGGCGGGAGTAATTCTAGTTTTTCAGCCGGTTATAGTGAAAAAGAAATAGAAAAAAATCAAAATAATGTGCATACCTCACCTGATATATACTAACTTTTCAGTCTCTGCCTCTATGCCATGAGTTATTCGTAGGTATTCATGGTTCCTCTCTGGGCTTGGTGCCGTAGTATACCGAGCAGTTCTCCTCCACGGGGTGCAGTTGTTCTGATCTGCGAAGTCGAAGAAAGAAGACGTTTAACCGGAGGTCAGTAAATGAAAAGGTTGACATGATGAATCAAGTGGCACCACGAGGTTCCGCATTCCAGTACCACCTGGTTTCTTAAACCGAAATAGTATAATGTGGACTAAATGTGAAGGGGGTGAAAATTATATTCGTCCTCCGGTTTTCCGATGTTTTACAGCAATTGTTTTTGCTTTCACACCACTGCTGTGTCATGTTTAATATTTTCACAGCGTTCATACTTAGCATTCACCTGTTGAAGTTTCACTTTCAGCGTCAACTGATTTGTTGTCTTCTAGTCTCGTTGTGTGCAGACCACTTATGACTATGAAGCGATGAAATTTTGCCTTAAATGACCTATATCTAGCAAAATCGTTCAAATCTTATTTCCTTCGGTTCAACTGAAGGCAGTTGAGGCGAGCGTTGAGGGTGGACGACCAAATATCTTTATATGTTTGTATTGTCATTGAAAGCAATGATGTATACTGAGCCAGCGGAATATTGTTCGTATAACGGATGCATTCGGCAGAATCTAGTTTTCGAGGCCGCTGGTAAGCTTTTTTTCGTAGGTTGCCACTCCAGCGATATATGTCTGCACATCATTTGTACCAGGCCTCGAACGAAAGACGTCTCTCAGGACTGTTGTAGAAATTTGGCATATTTTCTGCAAAGTGTTCACCAGTGTGACGATCGGTTGGCATTGAAAATCCCGATAGTCGACAATCACATTTTGCAAGCCTCAATTGGTCTTTGCTGTGTACCCGTCGTTGCCTTTATATTTGTTTCAGAGGACTGTCATTTTGTCATAATCCACAAAAATGCGTCGCTAACTATTTTATATCTTCGGATTACTATGACTCCGAGCGCACATAGGCAGACAGTCATACACGTCATTTGTGCAGGCAACTGCTCCCGATTTATAGTGTTATCCGAAAGAATTGAGCTTGTTATTTGATGCAGAAGTACAGTAGTTCATTAGTCAGGAGAGGACAATTTTAGAGATGAAAGCTTCAAACAGGCAGATGAAAACAAAAGAAATTGCTTGAAAATTATACATTTCTAGGCAAAATGAATAATTACACCAATCCCAGTGTGTCACCATTCTAGAAACTGAGTCGTCTGTGCAACAGTTACTAGATAATCAATCACTTTGATGAATGACAGTGCACGACTAATATTGATTATGATACACTGTGCTCTATCAGAACCTTAGCAGCTAAGTTCCTCGGTCACTAGCTGTACTGAAAATCCGGAGATTGTTAGATTCCTAAACTGGAATGATCCAAAGGCGTACAAGCTCGGTTTGGTTTTGGGTACAATAAGTTGAAACACCCGTCAAAAATTGTCATCAATTAGCAGGTCGGATTTGTGATATCTTGAAACCCAACCGGGTTAAAGTTCAGCACTATAGCTTTACTCCAAGGTTTTCATCTCCACACCACACTTTATAGTCTGAAGGCGGACCCTCCATAATGAGCCAGTTGCATGGGATGAGTTTGTTGAACTGGGATGTTTGTACCTTTTTGTTCCGTTTCAGTGCTGTCTGCTACGCCTATTCAGAGCAGTCCACCGATCTGCGGTTACATTGATCCAGCTTCTATGAACCTCTGTAATTCATTTGCTTTTCCGGTTATTTTACTGCGCAATCATCTCATCAACATTTTCTATACCCTTCCTGCTTTTATATCGACGTTTTCTCAGGGTAGAAAATCCCGTCGTGCGCGTCGAATTCTAAGGGAACGTCGAGCACCGGATAAATTTCCCAAAATTTTGGGTATAAAGTGCGTGAGTTTAGGTCGTCTCGTGCTTTATTCTCGGTCTCATCTGGCACCTTCGTTACACTTTCATTTTGCTCTCTTTGGTCACTGGATGTCAACGCGCGATTGGAAATCCTGTTTCTTCGTTTTATATTCGTTGGCACTTTCGCGTGTCCACCACCGGTTGTGATCTATTCGTTATTGAGCTGGCTTCTAATCTGGTGAAGCAGCGCTTAGTCGTTTCGTTGTTTCGTATATCTAATCGTTTTCGACATTCGGTTTTTGTATTTATTCGCTTCTAACTTCTCATTTCTACCAGAATTAACGGTCAAAACCAAAGTGTTGCTCGCGAATATTTTTTCCTTGGACTGATATTTCCCCGACTACTTGGGTTCGATAAGATTCTCATCCTATGGTTCCTCTGCGGTTTTTGTACGTTTTACGCTGAACTGAAGATCATTGTGACAATGATGATGGATAATCATTTACTGTCCTTCGGTTATGTACCATGCCCGATGTGTTAAATGAAATCTTGTACCAGTGTACATCACTCCCAGCTTCATTGTCATGTTTGCCTTTGCTCTGCAGTTGTTCATTGATCCATCGAGACTATCGAGCATGTCTCTTCCATCATAATTATGCCGTAGGCATGTGACAACAATTTTTCATTGTACTATTTTCCACAAAAACGTGGCCTTATAGTTCCCCTTGCTAAACGTTTTTCCCGACTGTTTTCCAACCCCCAGGATAAATGAATACATTTCCCTATCTTCCCAATTCTCATGATTCCATTTTCCTAGTCGTTTTTTGCTTCCTTCTTATTCATTCATCTTTATTCTCCACACTGTTAGCTCTGATAGACCAATCGTTTCCTGGTTGTGTCAAGGGCTTGTTCTTGCTTTCAATCCGTATTTCGCGCCACATGTGCAACCATAGAATCGTGTCACTTCGAGTTAGTCGTTAGTGCTATTGTGCAAATGGTTTAAGAGGATCTTGTGCTTGTCCTTTTGAGTACTTCGTGACTTCTGGCGCTGATGTCCTGTGGTTTGCGTTTCTATGGTCCTGAGATTCGGGAGATGTGTAACGAGCAATAATTTGTTTTCTATACTTATCATTTAATTCCAGTTGGCTTTCCTTAGTACTGGTTATGAATTAATCTTTTGCCTCACCCTCTGTTCAGAGAGAAATTCTCGAATAGTGGTTCGCGATTACGCCTTACACAAAATTATCTCCAATACACACGGGTTTGTTGGTTAGTCTAACGTGATTGCCACAATGTTAATGTTCCAGTTTCGTCCCCCATCTCATTGAACCTCTTTCAGTCACAATTCTTTTCTCTTGGTGCAGTTAGTTCATGTTCCAAAAGATGATAAGCGACCCACTTGGATGACAACCAACAAAATAATGGCAGCTGAGAAAACACCCGATGATACGTTACTTACAAAATACTTTGTTTCCCATTATATAATCGTCATTATTACCGTATGTTCTCATTTTTAAGATGCCTACTGTTCTCAAGCTTTTTCTCGATGATTTCGCATACTGGTGCTCGCTAGCACTCTGTTTTTTTAAATTGATTTTTACTAATTAAAGTGGCATTTGAATTTTAGAGTCGGCCTACTTAATGGTCAACCTATATCGAGGTAAGTGTCAACGTGGTGTGTTCGCTTCTAATTCCAATTTTACATCCTAGTGTTTTTACCAAGGTATTACGACAAATATTTATACATCCCAGTGTCAACATTAGTCGGTCAGCCATGATTTGTATCTGGTGAATAATAATAATCTCGTTGATATTCGGCGAGTCACTGCATAACAATCCCAAATTCATCTGTAATTCTTGGGCATTTTTTTTTCTACCATAGGTTAAAGTTTTTCAGTTGGATGTCCGTAGTTATGACTCGAAAGATGCAAATTATTGGATGTATCTGGAATTGTGATCTAATTGCTGAGGTTTTTGCCTTGGCTATCTCATTATGTGCAACTTCCAGCTCCGGAACCTACTAGTACATTTAACTTCATGATATGAAAAATTAGTCCTAGAAAAACGACGGCGTTCGTTCGAATTTGCCTCTGAAACAGTCGATAGCTTCACGTCTGATCGGTTGACTTTTCTGGTTTGCTTCTTCGCGTGTTTATCATCTACAATTTTTTGTCTGCTGTGCTCATTACAATTCTGTTCTTGTTCCAAATTTTATTGTCAGACGCACAGTCTACCTGTCGGCAAGCTCGTCTGATTCCGGAGAATATCCGTCAGATGTAGACGATGAGCCAGACGATTTAGACGCCTCACTCAGCCCGAATGCGAGAGCAGCAGCTTTACGAGAACAGCGGGCCAAGGCCAAACCTATCTTAACTACAGCTCGTGGTCCATCGGTTATGATCGGTGGAATGACTTCAATCGGACTGTGTCGGCGTAGACGATTAGACCATCCGGCATTCGAGTCTCGCTCGGACTCATCCTCGTCCTCCTCCTCAAGTACGGCAAGTGACCGTCGTCATCGGGGTCGCAGCGGGGTGAGCTACTTTATTGTGATGTTGCTCAACCAATCCGTTGGATGAACTTCATTAATCTACGGTTGAAATAAGGCTAAGTTGTATTTTGAAAAAGTGCTAATTTTCATAGCTGTATGCAAGTCTTGTAAAAATCGACACAACAAACAGCAGACGGAAACTTTTCTTTCTTACACAATATTACGGACAGCATGCTCAATTTTATATGCTTATTTTTCAACAAGAAGAGACAAAGCTGTGCTTCCCCGTTACTGGTTGTAATATACTTCACAGCGCGATGGGATGGTAGGAATCCGTAAATGAATGCATGACGTGTACTGATGTTGTTAGGAACTTCAATATACTAGTCAAGAATACTTCGAAGTTGGCCATGATTGACGGCTGTAGTTTATTTTTCATACTACTTGAATATCGCCAGTGAGATCACCTCATCGCCCCTAAGATTAGCTGACAAAAAAGTGTCAATGAATCACGGCCGAGGTTCTTCCATGAACTCTTCAACGAAAAGTTTCCATGTGCATTCCTGGCAGTATAAATTAGATTCTGGTGAGACATGGCATTTCGGAGTGTACAAGTATAAGGATGTTTGGACAAGGGAGTTCCAGGTACGCATACGTGACGAGAGGCAATAACCGCAAAACCGGTCGTGTGCTTCCGTGGAAGTTTTTTTCACTCATCCAATTAATACTTACGATTTATATATATATATATATATATATATAATTTAGACTGCCAAATATACTAAAAAGTAATTAGCTACTGCAATTCGTATTGAAAATTGTCCGCTCCTCATCTGGTATGGTTATCAAATCAGCCGTGCCACAAAATTGCTGAAGTTCGTATGATTTACACTTTATTTCGGTGCTTTACCCCGACTTCTCATCAACTAAACTCAGGTGCAATTCCTTTTTTCTGCGGATGTGATTTTGCTTCTGCCCACCCCCATACCTGTGACACAAATCTAGACTTTCCGAACTGGCCGGGACTCTTCACGTCGTCGCACCAAGCGTTCTCGTGTCGAATACATCACCACATTCGGTGATCATGATGATGATGAAGATGACGAGGACAAAAAAAGGACAGGTCGCAATTCTAGTTTGTCTGCTCCTTCATGGCAAACAGATAAGCCACCGGGAACCGCAGCAACGGCGGTGGCTGCGTCTGTTGTTTCCAAATTGCTTGGCTCTGAGAGGCGAAATCTTTCCCCTGTTACACAACCTTCAGTCCAGGCGACCACTTCATTGCCTCGTGATTCTCCTCGTGGTTCTGAACCGGTACCGACGGCTTTCAGGTCCCAGCAACAATTTCGTGGAAAACGAGGCTCACTTAGACGGTAGGTTCCTCTGCTTCCTTTAAGGGCTTTCGTTGTCTCTGAAGGATAAAGTAAAGCGTGTGAGAATAGTCAATGTTGCCTTTTGTAGATTCGTCTGAGTTTATTCAAAATGCATTCTAAAGCCCACTGCCTGTTTTCCCCATTAAAATTCCGTCTAAATTGTGACCATGCAGATAAGCTCCACAGACTGCATTCTACGCATCCTCGTGCAATTATTGCGAGTAGACGTTGCATGACACCAAAATGATCGACTGACCCAATTGTCACGTAACCTTATTGTCCTCCATAGAGATAATAAGACTTGACGCACATCTTTATTCTCCCCAATTTGGAAACACTATTTACATCCCGAACGGCTTCTTTCTTCTGTCTCTTGTGGATTGGGTAGGTTCTGAGCTGGACGCTTTCCCGGTTTGTCAACAGCCTCAGTTTGTTGGATTTTACGGACAAGCATGGCGTGCTGTGGTTGCTTTTTAGCATAATTTTCTGAACGGTTTTGCTGTCTTTCCCTGGCACTGCTAAAACTTAGTTTTTCTTCACTTATCTGAACATACCAATGTTTTACATTTGGTAGTGATATCCATCAACCTTCCGATCTGATTCGAACGGTTTTCAAATAATTTCTTGTGTAGGCTTGGTGATCGGAACAAACTTAGTCTCCCTATCCAAGTTTTTCCGATCGAAGACTCTTTTGGGGAACATTCTTTCGCCATAAAACGCGACTTCGGCTCGCCTGATGCCCTCCTTGAGTTTCACAGCATTGTCATTGGTCACCGTTGCCGTGCAGCAATCGAGAGCTGTTGATTATTGTGGTCTATATCTGGGAGCTCAGAATATGCTTCGGTCCGTGATCGGTTCTGGTTGCAGTTTGGTCGACATTCTGTTTTCGCTACCTCATGCATATATTAACTATGACGCCTCACGAACTTGTTAGGGAGAATAAAGTAAGATTAATTCACAACACTTTGTCTCGTGTATTACTGGGAATCAAGCATCAATAAACAGTAGTCATCGATGGGCTCATCACTTTCTTTCCGCAATATTTTGATCATTTCGTTGTGGAACCCGGCACATCCAAGATGAAATCGCCCCCACTTCATACTTCGAGAAGATCCAAAATTTCTAAGTTAGTATCCATTAATTACGTGCCTTCTTTAGTTTTAATGCGAAGGCGTGAAACATTTTGGATAGAATCAAGATTAGGACAGAAGTAGGATTTTGTATGAAGCATACACTCCACCCAAATGTACTTTTATCCCAAAAACGTACGATTGAACAAAAACCACTCTACTCAGGAAAACTTGTTTACTAAATTCTGGTAGAGTGGAACACGAAGCTTCTATCGAAAACATTGTCGTTTCTTTACACTGGCTACTTCCTGAATATTTAAGTTACCACAACAACAAAATTCCTCCTATCCGAATTGCATTCACTTTTGATCATTTGATGAGGATTTTCCAATTTTATTCATGTGTGCTTGGCAAACTTGGACGGGAATAAAAAAGGTCAAATGTTGGGGAAATTCTTTCAAGAAAGGTTCATTTTGCCGGTGATTTTCCAATCACCACGTGACATTCATTCGTCAACAAAATTAACGGGTCCTTAGAATGAAGCGTTCAGCACTTTTTGCTGTTTCACAGGCTAATTATATTTCCTGCTTTCTTATGCGGCTAATTCACGCTGCAAATCTGTTGAATCTTGGAGCGTTTAAATACTATTTAAATCTATATGGATGATAGTGCTTGGAATGTCGGTAATAACCTGCGACACGATCGGTGGAAGAAATCTGTATTGTGAAATCTCAGCATAAATATAAGTGAGTTTGTGGTCACTTCTACATATGATTGATTTCTTCCATGAAAAACATGCTCCTGGTATAGTTTGTCCGTTTATTATGATGTAAAGATGGCTTTGTTTAGTTTAAAAAGCTTGAAAGGTTGAACCACAAAATTTCAAATCAACTGATGTTTTGAAGTTAGTTCCTAATCTTCTTGTGGTACCAAAAGATTACACTGCTGCTTCACTGTCATGGTAACAAGGCGAACAATTAACGCAACGCGCTAAAATGACCCTGATACCAGTTCAACTTTTGTGTAAACGAAAATTTGTTACGATCGATCATCGGTATTAGATCCCAGGTAACAAATAATTGTCTTCAGCCTATAAATACTTGCACAACCGTGGGTAGAATACTCAATAAGATAGGTGCTTTTGCTGGACGAGCAAGTTTGATATCATTTATGAATTTAAACTAGGACCTTTCTAAAAACGTTTGTTAAATTTGCATGCTTCATTTGGGTTTCGTTTTTCATGTTCAGATGTATTCACCTAGACAACGAAGACCGCCCACTTTTAACTAAGTTCATTATAGTCTACCTGTAAATAAATTCCTGTTATTCATTGACTTTTTCATTCATCTAGATAGTTACCGTTTCTGCCCATTCTGGTAGCACTCTCCCCTTGTTCCTAAGGTTGACTGAGCCCAACTTACAAAGAGTTCTCAAGGAATCACAATTGTCGTTCTTCTATGGATTTCTCAACGAATTGCTTCTATGTGCACTGATGAGGGTACAAATTAGATTCCGGCTTTTTCACAATTTCCCATGATAAGTGGCCGCATAGTACACCGTTCGCGCATACTGTCTGATCGATTCAGTGGACACGGATTTCGATAGGAATGCGCATTTCTGTTTTTCCGAATACCATCGGATGTGCTTGTGAGGTGAACAATAGAAATCAATCATTTGAAGATACCATTCACTGCTTCCGTTGCTTAGCCGTGATCGTGGGTGACATGTTTTAAAAACACCTGGTACTAATAAAAGTGCTTTGATGATATCCAGTCAGAGAATCTGTCCGAGCTGATTTTTTAAGATTGCATTGTCAGTGGTCAGTTCTATTCGTGCATACTTTGCCATTGTGGACCAAATTAATCTGCACTAGGACTGCGACTCCGTACGTCGCTCTTGACATGTAGGCACGTCCTGCTCATTAGGTAAGGACCCTCATGTGGTCATCTCGATCAGCATATGACATCGTCTCATCCCAAAGTAGCCCAGTCATATACAGATCTTGTCCAAACTCCATGCAACAAGCATTTCATACAGGCCTCCCCCTTCCTCCAGTGTGTAGCAGCATAAAGCATAAAATATTATTCAGCGGGTCAGATTGATCATATTGCAGTAAGCTACCGTTGACGCGGTTCTGTCCAGAACTGATCGTACTGGACCACGTACGTCGAATCGGACCATGCGTTAGTTTTAATGCGATTTTTGCTGCGGCTGAATGGCCATCGACGCAGGCCACAAATCCGATTGGCTGTCGAACGTTTGTCTGATTCGGTTGTTCGCAACAGCTACGAACAGAAACTGTCCGAGGAACTAAGAACTGCGACCAATAGCAATGTAGACGATCAGTGGGATCAAATTAAGCAGGCGATGCATTTGGCAGCGAATTTCGCCTGCAGTCCCAGATCTAGTGTTCATCAAAAACACTGGGTCTCTCAAGCGTCGCTAATTCTAATAGAGCAAAAACGCGAGCTACCTAACTGCAAGGAAATGAATAAGATGCGTCGGCAGTTGCAGCATCAGTTGACCATAAGCCTTAGGAATGACCGCGAAAGCTGGTGGGTTAAGTTAGCCGAAGAGATGGAAGTGGCGTCCGCTTCAGGTAACAGTCAAAGACTTAAAGATTATACGCAACAGCGGTGAGCGACACTGGCGAACTTCGGTTAGTGAAGTCGTGTGCGATAAGAATGGAGAGCTCATCCATGGTAGATAGGAAAGACTGGACCGTTGGGCAGAGCATTTCAAGGATCAGTTTAACTGGCCATACGCTATCGTATCTAGTCCGACGCCTGGAGCTGTGAATCCTTGGGAGTTTTCACTTGATCCCCCAACGGAAGTGGAAGTGGAGTCGAATATTCGGCTTCTGAAGAGGGGAAAAGCTGCCGGTCCCGATGAACTTCCTCCAGTTCTTTTCAAATTGGATGGAGAGGTGCTGATGAAATCACCTACCTCCTTGCTTCATGATATTTGGAACGAGGAGCGTATCCCGCTATCGTGTCGTGAATCACTGATCATGCCCATCTTCAAGAAGGGTACACGGATCGACTGCAGCAATCATGGTAGGATTAGGTTAATTCCGATAGTTACTAAGGTGTTAGCTTCGATAATGCTGCGCCGTTTGACACCGATTCGCGAGAGTAATATCCGCGAACAACAGGCCGGATTTCGGTCAGGTTCGAGGTTTTGCAGTCGACCAAATATTCACTCTTCGACAGATTACTCGGAAAACGCGCCAACACGGAGCACCGCCGCCCTACGTCGTAGTCTTTCCTCGACTTGAAAGTGCTTTCGACTGCCCGTGGATGCGACGCACTACTTAGTGCTCTCCACGGAAGGGTATTGCCAACGTAAGTTGGTTGACCTGTGCGAAGGCATTGTACTTGCATCCTATTGTCGCGTGAGGGTATAACGGTGAAACTGTCAATGGTTCATTCGAAACGACCTAGTGGGCGTTCGACAAGGGTGTCCCATCTCTCCATTTACTGTTCAACCTTCGTCATGAACGAGGTGATGGAAGATGCTTTAGGAGGTTTCCGGGATGTAGGAGTCGAACCGGGAAATAGTGGAAAGCTATGTGACCTAGATTACGCAGATTACGTTGTGTGCCTTTTCGAATCCGCTGACCATGTACAACGGGCACTAGATAGGACTTCGAGATCGGATTGCTCGGTTTTGGCATGTGCATTTGCACCTTTCAAAATTGCAAAGTACCGTTGCAGGGAACTGGATGACAGTAGTTGCCGAGCCTTTATACTGATGGAGAAGGACTGACGGTTGTGGACCGTTTCACGTACCCTTGGTAGCTGCGGTGTCCTAACGATGGGTAGCTTGGATTGGATTAAGTATGCGTATATCCAAGGCTCGAGCAGCTTACGCTGGGAATGAACCCACTTGCGGGCGTCGGTCTGATATTTTTCACTGAAAGTTGAAAGGTCGTGTGTTACTGTGCCTGGCAGTGCGTTCAGGTTCTCTGTTGTTACGTTGCGAGACGTGGAAGTGTGCGGTTGTGGGCGATGTCGTCGTTGGAGGTTTTCGACATACCGATGTTTACGTAGTATGGCTAGGATTGGATGGAGTGACCGGGTGAAGTAATATTCGAGGTTAGGAATCTGGTATTTGGGTGCCACTTCTGAGAAACAGGTTTGTTTCAGCTATGAAACTTTAGTAGGACTACGCTGGTGTCGGTCAAAGGTGTTCGAGTATGACGATAACTCGTCTACCAATATTGTGCCCTATTTTGTTTTCCTCCTAAGGAATGGAAGAAGCCATGTGGAGGTCAACAAGTACTGACGTGGCAAACGTGGGATGAGAAAATGTACAGCGAAGGGGGGTTTTAAAAGGTAAAAGTAGGTGTCTCACGCCTTCGTGATTGGGGTCCGGAAGACTCGCCAACTAGCTGGCCGGAGACACTGAAGGATATGGCAGTGAACCGTGAACAGTGGCGATCGTGCTGTCATTTTCTATCGAACCAGAATGATTGAAAACACGTGCGTTTGTACAGTTAGACTGTGTTTCGTGTGTTGGCTGCAGCAGCATCTTATCTTTTCCCGCCTGTGTAAGTCCACTCCCTGTTCCCCTTTGATATTCACTCTTTTTATATAACCGTGTAACTTTGGGGAAAGGCAGCGGTCAGTGAGGCTTGCCTTGCTGTTTAACGCTGAACGATGATGATGATGATGCATGCGCCTCACATGGTTTGTTCGCTCAGTATTATGTAGGTCTCGGCATTTTTGTTTGAAACGCCGAACATACTCAGGCAAAAATTTAAATTGATCAAAATATCATGAGGTTTCACTGTTTCATTATCACGATTACAGCGTAAACAATTAGCACAGCTCGTTTGAATTGCCTAGGATCCCTAAACGAATATCCTCCAGCTTATGATTACCTGTGACTACTAAACTTCATTTAACGTAAAATGCTCCGATTATTAAACGAATGACTTCAAACCTCAATAAATGCGTATTTGTGGCTTAGGTAAAGGTTTAAGTAAATGCTCCGGTTGAACAAATGCTAATTCGCACCTATGGTTGTAAAATAAGTCCAAGCAAATTTGATATTTTCGGTGCCCCATTAAGATTCCAATTTTTCATATTTGGACGAGTTCAGTTTGGCAACCAAGATTACTTGTATTTCACTAGTCTCATTGCAACCTACAAGGCAAGTCTAGATAAGGCCATGATGTTTATTGTTAACTCTTGATACCTTGTCAGTGCTAAAAACTTCAGAATATTAGCAAAGGTAATTTCCGAATGCATCACAAACGCCGATACCTGTACCATTTGGACTATTCAATTGACAACAAAATGCTGTAATTTCAACGAGCATTTTGTCATGTTGCTTATGCGTTCAAGGTCCTGCGGTACAACCTGGAAAAAATGAAATCATGTGCCTAAAATCTCCAATCTAACATCGGATGAAGTCTCATTGAGTCAGATATAATATTATGTTGCCACTCTGATCAGCATTGGGTGATTTATAGACTTACGGTCAAGGCATTTATGTCTGATTTTGTGAACCAATTTGTCCGTCTATTACCAAGGTGTTGGAAAAGTATCATATATTATTTGCTTTTGCGTAAATCCTTTTTAGGGACAAAACAGATCGCTTTATATCTAGAATACTGAGTCGTGTCTATATTGTTTTTTGTCATACTTTTCAAACCGTTCAGTTCGTTAACATCGGATGACCGTCGACGTCATGGTTCTTCGTCGTCATCTGCTTCACCTAGCCGGACGCGTTCACGATCAACTTCTTCTCGGTCCAGGAGCCCACGGTTACGACGTAATAAATTCTACAATCGAAGGGGAATTCCAGGAACCCATCTGCGTCGATCCGCAACAAGGCGACGCACCGGATCCAGTCGGGATTCAGCTTCTCGAAATGTGCGAAAGCGTGATGGGACTGGATCAACCCATCGACGTCGGTCATCATTCGACCGATCCAGCTCATCATCTGCTGGACCGTCACGTCACTCGGCGTCACGGTCAGTACGCCTGTTATTGGGCTTTTTGTTTCTATTGTGCTAATTCCACTACACCCTTGGCCACATGATGGACAAAATAGTGTGCTGTTGGACCGATTTTGTTCATCATTGTTTGGCCAAATTTGGTCTGGCTCGTTTTGATAGTCCTCAACCGAGAAATGAGTTATCCGGCCTTATCAGATTCTGTGTATCGAGGACCAATGACCTACACTTCAGCTGCTGGTTATCCATTTATTATCGGGAGCCGCTGAAACCCATTCATGTCACCTAAAGCTGTTTCAAAACGGTAGCCTTTAGCCCAATCAGAAGCCTAATCCACAGCTGCCAGTCTCCCGTATTCACATTACAAAACCTATTTTACATTTAGATTTTCACGCAACCAATCAGATCGGTCACAGTCGTCTCGTTCTATCACACGATCGCGATCACCATCCCCGATACGATCATTGTCGTCCTCGTCGTCAAATGGTGCGACCAATCGCGAGCCCACACCTCCGATTCGTCGGCGGTATTATCGTCCCGAATTAGAATCGGATGAAAATTCCGGATTGTCAGATCTAGATGATGGAAGTGAGAACGAAGCTGATAAACACAAATCGACGAATTTCAGTCGAGCAGCGGATGCTCCTCGTTACAGGTAAGCTAGTTACCATTCACCTATATGCTTTGAGTAGTCTCATTATCTACTATAAGTCACCATTTTCGTAGCCCACAGGTTTCTGATAAGCCCCAAATGTTGAGTAATTAGTTAATTTTGTGAATATATACCTGGGTGTTTTCTACTTGGGAACTGAATCGGGCGTTATTAAGGACTTAAAGTCAGGCTTTTTGAATGATATAAGTAGTTGAAAATTATTATCTAACACTTGTCTAGTCATGACAAAGAAATCGAAGGTCATGTTGAGTCCTATCCGCTGCTCGATAATAAATAAATATATATATATATAATGTATATATGTATATATATGGTCTTCTCCGTCACAGGTCACTGTCGATTGTTCGGCGCTAGTCTCCGGTACATGTTTCCATGTTTCTGATGCGATAGTGACACAACATTCGAACTGCGTTGAAATCGGTGCTTCGAGTTGTAAATGCAGTTAGCTGGTTTTTATCGAGTGTCCTGCTAGTGGTTGCTTTGTGTTAACTAAGTCTGACGGTGAGTGGAATTCCACCGGTAGTTCGCTCCGTATACGCCCCAATTTTGCGAAACGATTCATATCTGCCACTAGACGAGTTCGTATCATTCCGTTGATCCTCTTCGTGCGCATTTAGTTCCTGACAAGTTAATGTTCCTCTTCAGAATCGAACTTTATAACACATCCTTGATAGAGGTTCTTTCATCACCCACAGTAATATTGGTGTATCATCGGATTTCCTTGAATGACTGGCTTATTAATGTCACGCAGGGTTACCAAACCGATGTCTGTCGTCTGTAAAGCTTTTGTAATCAAAAGTTGGAGCTCAAAAACTGACTGCTGATTTTTAAAATCATCTTATTCAGAAAATAAATTTAATAACTTGTAGGTATAGTTCATGTTTATCCAATTAGTTTATGCACTTGGCAGCAACGGTTATAGTTCCAGTGCTATCATTCCCATCACTTTTTTATGCCCGATCCCATTTGATTCGTTTGCTTATATAGTCGTTTGCCCGGCGTTTCTAGGCGAATCGGCCCTGTTTTCGTAGAATATTGTGTTTGGAGTAAACACGAAAACAATGAATGTAAAGAGTCCAGTAGAGTGTAACAGGAATGATATATTACGGGTTTTCCTGTTTCTAGTTCTCATGCTTTAATTATCTTTTCCTTTTCACATTGCAGTACGGTCCTCTAAAGGAAGATGGTTTTATGCCATTTCATTGATTTACTTGGTTATCCTCAATCCAAATACACTCTGATACGTGCGTATGTCGCATCGGACGATTGATCAATTCATCCCTTCTGCGCACGCTCACAGTGTCAGCAATAGTCACGGTCAACTACGATGTCTGTCGTACGCATTTGCATATGCCGGCTTACCCACTGATCGGTCGTTAATGGGTTAGGTATCCTATTAACTATTAACTAAACTAAAGTTCTCCATTACACTTTTAACATCCGAGTAAATTGGGTCGTTTGATGAACTGTGGACTCATACTGCTAAGGATTTTCATTCGTTCGCTTTTTCGCGACTATGAGCAAATTAGTTTGTACTGATTAGTCACCGGTTGGAAAATGGATCGCACAATTTCATAGCATACGGCTACCTACCTTGTGCATTTGTGTGTATCACATGTAACAGATAGACATGTGGTAGTCCTGTAAATCGTTTACAAGCAAAAGAACGACGCTAGCTGTACTTCTTACCCATTGTCCACTAGTCGTCGTCTTTCGACTGGGGACTGATTCGTCCGTAGGCATTCAGTTGCTCGTATAACCGTACCGTGCACAACAAGTTCAGCAACTGCAGCGTTTTAAAAGTGGCTGGAGGAACTGTCATATCGAATTGAGAAGCTACCATCGGGTATAGGAAACTATCTGTTTCATTTGAAACTAAAAGACTATAGTTAACTGTGCTTGCACTCCGAACATTTCATCGATTCATTCGCATGATGTTTTTCTGACCAATAATTAGTCAATGGCGGGAAGAACAAATATGGTGCGTTCTACTCTGACGCTTGCATGATAACTTTGAGCATGTGTAATATCGCGCTGAAGAATTTGGGGCTTCAGAGAATCAGAGATGATGTCATATAAATACTGAAGTATACCAAATGCATTTCAACTAAAAAGCGTTTAGTTCCTAAATTACGCATACCGTTTTTTAACCCATATTGAAATGTTTTCGATTCTAAGACCACTCCGTATTATAAATTTGTGCGACACAGGTGTACCGGAAATGTCGAGCTGCTCTCTCCTACTTCAGAGCAGCCATTAAACGATCCTCGAGACTTGACGGGAGAAGCTGCTTGAATTAAATTTCTTGTCGTGCATCTCAGCAATTTTCATCATTTTTTATCTCATAACAACACAGTCGTGACAGACGGTTTAGCTGTTCTGCTCCCCGAAATCGAGGGTTGCGAAGGTGTGAGTGAATATGTGAACCGTCAGATGCTGTTACTGTGTCTATTTCTATATCCCTTTGCTCAATCGCCGTGGGATTTGTTTTATTGGTTTACTGCTTTACTATATTTATCCATGTTTTTTTCATCAGCCGTTAGCGTGCACATAGCAATTTTATTATTCATCCGGTATCTGATAACTTTATTCTCGTCTTTTTTCTTCCTCCTGTTTATCCTATTTCTATCCATCTTGTCTATTGTTCGTCCATTCCCTGTTTATTTTGATTAGGCGCGGTTCGGATTCTCACAACATCGCGGGTAAGATGACTACTGCTGAATCGAACAGTGGCGAGCCTAACTCCAGCAGCGTGACCAAAGTCAGTTGACTTTACCACCTGATAAGCCTTATCATTCGCAAATCGCTCCTCTCTTTTTTCGTGCCTGTTGTGATCTTTGCACATTCCACCACTATTTTTGGTAAAACGCCCAACAATTTCGTTGACGGGATTTATGCTTGAAAATGTCTCTTTGGTATGTGCGTTCGTTGGTCAGGATTCTTGCAGATAAATAGGCGCTGTCCTCTTCTCTGACTAATGTTTGCTGTTGGTAACAATTGATATATTTAGTCTCTGTGAATTATCCCCTTCAGTTACTTCAGGAAGTAGACATTCTGATCCAATAGCGGCAATTTGTGTACTTGAGAAAATCATTCAGTCGTTTACGAGATGGGTATAAATCGGGCATGTCTTATGATCCGATGTTCGTTGGTATTCGCTTGCGGTTTGGCTTTTTTCCCGTTCTTAACCTGAACGTATTGAGATTATCTGTTCACGATATAAAGAACTGGGTCAAAGAAGCTTTTATGCCTCCTGAGTTCTATTGACTGAATCCAATTCCCCTCGGCAGCTCTCCGGTGTGACCGTAGTTTTTTCTACTCATCAGTTGGCCGGAGGTGGTTAAGTGCATTAAATTCCCTTCGTCGTAAAACGGTCATAGGTTCACGTACAATGAGCCGCAAATCTCATAGACATCAACTCATCAGGAGCCTGAGAAATGACCGCGTCTGTGGTTGATAGGTAAGTATAGGGAAATTGAGAAGGTCGCGGTTATCGACAATAGTAACGACCTTCGCTGATTGAGTGGGAGTATTGGTCCACAAAAGCCGAGTATAAGCGAAGTAATCATGACTTCCGACGACTTCCTTATTCAATCTCAGGCGTGCTAGGTACAGCATTTTGGGGGACGGTTTAGTCGGACCAAAGTGGACTTTCCGCTTATTTCTGTGAGTGAAACAATGTAGGGAAGTAACTTTCCTTTGTAAGAAATGGGGTTTATCCGCGAGATCGGTTTTCTTAAAAGGCATAGTACTGCTGGATTAGATTGGCTTTCTCCTTTCTCTCCAAGGACGGAGCTAACAAAACTCCTGGAATTAATTTGATAAGGGTAACAGATTAATATGGAATGGTATTAATCGCTAATAGTACCGAGTTACACCAATGCTGGTGGATCGTCGTATGAGGAATACAACAATAAATTTGATGATTATCGCATACAAACTGCTCGTGGACATTATCCATTGTCGGTGCTACTATGCGGCTCAGAAACATAGTTGTTTATGACAGAAGATTCCCCATGTTTATCTTCATGATATTGACAGGGTATGTTGGATGAATCTTTACAATAATTCATGTTAAGCTTAAGATAATTGTTCCTAGGGTTCACTGTTTAGAAGGTGCAATAAGTGTGAATTGGTTAAAGTGGTTGGGACATGTTTTGCGCATGCTTACGAAACGCCCATCCTCACTTTACGCTGCTGTCCGAGACAGGTAATGGTTGAAAAGTGAGTCCAAGTGATCGGTCGGTCGGTAATATGCCCAAAAGGTATGGTTTAGGGTCCGGGAGAACTCTCTGCAAGCTGTGAGATGACTCATTGACGCTGTTGCATTCGAAATCTTTCCTCTTCCATTTTAATATCGATTTTTCCCTATTTCTTGTTCTCCTTGTTTCCTCTGGGTAGATGGTGCCATGAGGTAGCAGCCGAAACTACAACATGTTGGTGCAAGGTTATTGGTTGTGAAAACTGAACTGGAAGTGACATTACGTCTGACTCTGACATTCTTCCACCACTTTGGTGATAAATAACAATTGGATGTTAACCGCGTAGTTATCACATGTGATGCATTTGACCTTATAAGTCTCCCTATCAATTCAGGTTTCAAGGTCATAATCTCCAGCCCTTCCAAAGCGGCGAGCTCTATAGACCATTGAACATACTATTCCCATTGTATTCTCCCAAAAACTAGTTTTAACAAAGGATGAGTACAGGTTCTACTGCTCAGCCCATGATTCTTGGGTACTCTGACTGGAAATTAAGTACTTTTTGAATTGCTGTTCAGCATCTTACCGATCGGCTTGTAATGACCTGCTGACATCGTTACGAAGTTCACTCCGTTATCAAAACTCATCAACCCACAGCCTTTAACTCGAAAGCCTGTCACATATGCCATCTTACTGGTGGCATCCCATTCAAAATTCTACCTTGTACAATGGGCGCACATTAGTCATTGGCTAGGATTCTTTCGAGATGCACGTTCTTCATAAAATCAAATATGCAACTTGTTTCTTTTATCTCCAACTGAATCACTTTGCCGGTCAACAATCGTTTGTTTGTCGTGAGATTGCAAAGATCAGCCGGCTTCCGAAAGAATAGTTGTGTTAAGCGTAGTTTATTTGTCGTTCTAGGCATAAACCCCGAAGGACTGCAGACAAGTTTTATGACGAGCTCATCGCTCTTGTTCGGAGGTGCCAAGGCTCTGACATTGTAGAGGTGGCAAGTAATTTCCACGCACAAGTTGGGAAACTTAATGCATAAGAAACCTGTTTAGGTGGGCGATTCGCATTGCCTGCTCAGCGAACAGACAACGGGGAAAGACTTCTCCAATTCTTTGCCGTCAATAATTCATTCTTGTTTAGCACGAATTTCCGACACAGTTGGCGTCGCACAGCGTCATGGCGCTCTAGCTCGACGGGTAGTCTGAGTCAGATCGGCCATATCGCAGTAGGCTTCCGTTGGCGCAGTTCTGTCCAGAATTGTAGATCATAGTGGACCACATACGTCGAATCGGACCATGTATTAGTTTTAATGCGATTTTTGCTGCAGCTGAATGGCCATCGACGCAGGCCACAAACCCAATTGGCCGTCGAACATCTGTGTGATTCGGCTGCTCGCACCAGTTATGAATAGAAACTATCCGAGGAACTAAGGACTTCAACGAGCAGCAATGTAGACGAGCAGTGGGATCAAGTCAAGCAGTTGATGCATTTGGCAGCAGGTTTCGCCTGTGGTCCTAGATCTAGTGTCCATCAAAGATAAAGATACTGGATCTCGCAAGGGTCGCTGGGTCTAATGGTGCAAAACACTAGCCTCATAATTGCAAGGAGGTTAATGGGGGATGCGTTGATAGTTGCAGCGTCAGTTGACGACAAGCTTTAAGAAAGACCACGAAAATTGTTGGGTTAAGGTAGTCGAAGAGAATGAAGCAGCGGAGGCTTCAGTTAACAGATCAAGCTTATACGCGACACCGGTAGGGGGAGCGAGGAACTTCGGTTAGTGGAGTCGTGTGCGATAAAAATGGACAGCTCGTTCATGGTAAAGAACAAAGGTCGAACCGTCGGGTCGAGCGTTTCAGGAATCAGTTTAGGTGGCCGCATGGTAACGAATTTAGAACGACATCTGCAGCTGCGAATCCCGGGCTAGTGCCTCTTGACCTCCCAACGGAAGTGGAAGCAGAGTCGAATATTCGACTTCTGAAGAAAGGAAAAGCGCCCGATCCCGACGAACATAACCCAGCTCTTTTCAAATGGGATGTAGAAGTCCTGATGAAATCACTTACTTCCTTGATTCTTGATATTTGGAACGAGGAACGTATTCAATTGTCGTGGGGTGAGTCACTGATTGTACCCCTGTTCAAGAAAGGTACACGGAGTGACTGTAGTAATCATCGTGGTAATAATTTAATTTCGATAGCTGCTAAGGTCTTAGCGTCGATAATGCCGCGTCATTTGGTACCTGTTCGCGAGAGCAAAATGCGTGAACAGCGGTCCGGATTTCGTCCAGGACGAGGTTGCTTCGACCACATATGCACTCTTCTATAGTTACTCGGAACGCGCGACCCACACTCACTCCGCCGCCTTACGAGCGTAGTCTTTCTCGACTTGAAAGGCGCGTTCGACTAAGTGGATCAGATAGTGCTATTCAGTGCTGTCCATTGTAGTGGTATGCCAGGGAAGTTCGTGAATCTGTTGCGAACATTGTACTTGCATAGCTATGGTCGCTTGAGAGTATACGATGAACTGTCAAGTTCATTCGAAACGACTAGTGGCGTTCGACAAGGGTGTCCCATCTCTCCATTCTTGTTCGACTTCGTCATGGATGAGGTGATGGAAGATGCTTTAGGAGGTCTCTGGGATGTAGGAGTCGAACTGGGAAGTGAAGGGAAGCTATGCGACCTGGAAAACGCAGACGACATCGTGTGCCTGTTCGAATCCACGGATCATGCTCAACGGACAATAGATAGACTCTCAAGGCTTCTGGCTCGGTTTGGCATGTGCTTTGCACCATCGAAGTACAAGTGCTGATGCAGGACTGGACTTCATCAATGCCTAACTTGGTGGTGTGCGGAGAGGAACTAATGATTGTAGACCGTTTTACCTACCTTGGTAGCTGCGTATCGAACGATGGTGGCCCGGCAGTGAAAGTAAATACAGCTATATCCAAGGCACGGGCAGCTTACACTGGACTGAAGCACTTGTGGCGTCGGCCTGATATTTCACTGAAGTGCGCGTGGAGAAAGAGTAGCGGTCACCGAGCCTTACCTTTTTGTTTTAGATGAACGATGTTTATTGTAAATGTCGGAATCATTCAGCCAATCTTTAGCCTCAAAACTTTAAAGTCCTTTTCTTTAATTCGTTTTCATTCGGCAGCCCGACGTTGTTTCTCCTTACATGAAATGGAAACAGTACGATGGTAGCTAGCGAAAACTATGAGAACCTAATTTTGCATCCACCTCACTGAATTCAGTCTTTAATGTTCAAACCTTTTCGTTTTTTCACCTTCCCACTGCTTCGTAAATGTCTGTTTTCTTTCATACTACTACCACTTGCCATTCAGTAACTGCATTTGAGAAGTTGAATTCTTTTCCAAGGTTAGCATTTTGTCCGGCACATTTCTTTCTTTGGTTGGTCCAACGGGGTCAGTAATATGCAAATCTTAATTATCAAGACATTATTAGATGAAGAAGTTGACTGTTCACTTATCTGTTTTTTTTGGTTGACTCTTTGTATGCGATCCCAGTTCTTCCTCAAACCTCTTTCGCAGTTAGTGCTCTTCTGCCGTTACGTAGTGCTCAGCATAACAATTTAACTCATTTGATGTTTTTTTTACTTTGACAGACCAATCCTTCAGTTGGTGGTCCTGGCCTCGGCACTCCTCGTATAACCCCGCAAGAATTGCTCAAACGCCGCGTTCAGACCCAGTTAACTAAAGCATGTAAGTTTTTTTCGGGTGTCCTTTGCGGTTCACCCTGGATGACTCTGTCAGTTTTCAGTGCTAAACCTCATTCGTTAGTGGTAAGTTTTGGATAATTATAAAGAGTATCAACTTCCAAACATTCGCTTATTTTCCTGGATTTTCCCTTTTCAAACTCACGTCCTGACCTTACTGGTCTGCCTTTCGTCCATTTTCTAGCACGTTCTTATGAATATTATGCAGTTAGTCTTGTGCTTTTTACCTACACACACACACACACACACACACACACAGAAAGCTTATTTAAACTCTACCATTCAAAGATAGCGTAGCAGTCGACCGTCGTTTATTTATTCTCCTCTTGGGATTTCTTCTATCAGTATCCTGGCAGCCATTATTTCTAACAGACACAAATACGCACATAAATTCGCTTTTCTTCCATTCGCCTGCACAGTCACATCATTCGCGCTACATCTGCATGATCTCGCAGAGTCTTGGTGATAACCGAAGATATGGACCATCAGACTGATGTTTTTTTCTTCCTAATCAACATTATCCTGGACTCCCCGTTATTCTCGAGCGCATGAAGTTACTTAGAGCACATTTGTTCGTCTAGTATACTAGTAACCCACAATTCCAACCCAGGCTACATCGACCATTTTGGGTGCTGTGAGCAGTAACTCTACTGCTGTACGTATTTTGCTTTCACCTAATTCACTGCATAGTTCTCTTCACCACTGGGGCTTTCGTCGTCAGTACACCCATTCATTCCTTTCGGATGTGCAATGTGTTCCTACTGCTTTTATTGTTCAGTGGTTGGATGGAGCTGACCTCTCTTAACAAATCATCTTTATAAGACTGTGTCGTGCAGTAGTTAATCGAGGTCTTTTCGATACGCATGAACCAGCGGATGCCAAATAAGTTAGTGTCTTTTATGGCGATGCACTCGTCGGATGTTTTTATGGAGGTTTTTTGCATGCGCCATTCCTTCGTAAGTTTCTTTATATCTAGTGGGAAAAGTGGATCAATAATGTTGCTAGAACCTTATTACCCCACAGGCTAATGTGCTCAGTCGTATATACACTCGAAATCGCCCACTGCCTCCGCATGTGTGTGTGAAATTAACCGGCGAATCGTGTGTAATCCAAAATATCTACCCATGCGATGAATAGAAAGTTAGATTATATATCGTTTCACCGCGATAAGCACTAGATTTTCATGATTGGCAGCAGTCGTTTCCCGTTACGCTTGGTTTCGAATTTAATAACAACTGCACTCTGGTGGATTGTGAATAAAAGTTCGGGCAACGGTATGGTTGCCAGTCATGAATAATATTAACTCAGATCCACTGAATAAACGATCTCAAACACGCACTGGCGATTTTGGAGGATGTGGTCTATGCCTGACTATCGAAACTTCTATAAATACTGCCCTACTGCATAACAGATGTATCTCATCAATTATGTCATCGCTTCTTGTGGCATTTCGTGCACTCGGCATAATTTTCGTTCGTCATCTTGATTACTTGTTTTGTCCAGTATGCCTCATTGTATTCAGTTCATTTGCGTAATCCTTAAACTTGCCCCAGTGCCTCTTGCTTTCGGTTTCTATTCGGCAACATTGAATAATATCAAGAGGAAATTTAAAAGATCATGAGGCGGAGAGAAGTGGAAATATTTCATATGCACTGATTGCCTCAATGCACAGAGTCCAGCGAACGCGGTGAGGAATCTCGTGGACCCCTACCCGACAATCTAACTCGGCATCCCCGGGATAGTTCATTGGTTATGATTTTCATACATTTTCGCCAAGTTGTCAACTGACTGCCCTGCCCCACCTAATCATTACCCGCCTCGCATAACAATGCATGCTGAGGGAATCGATCTGAGAACTATCATAACACATATCCCAGCCACCTTGCGCCCTTCGAATTCAGTGCCGATCCGGTTGACTGAGGTCCGTAGCTCGACACGAGGTGTAGACCTCACCTCCGAGATATTCGCAGAACCTTCATGTCATATTGTGCAAGTAGTACACAGACGCCGATGATCAAACGCCGACGGACTTCACATTCCCTCTGTCCACAATGGTCACATTCTGGAGCAGGACCAGTCTTGTTGCTCCAGTGTGAACTCTATTTTTGATCGATAATCGCATGTCGTGCCAATGCCACAAATGTTTCATTGCTAAATGCTAGTCAATCCTTTTTTATATGCGAAGATACTTCATCCGATATACGACCATCGGCTAACATGTAACTGATCGAATAACAAAACTTATCTGTCTAGCGTTACTCTTCTCCAATGGCAAGATTCGGCATTGAGTTATTGCAGTCTTTTAACAGTATTTTGCACCACAGAGGTACAAAATGGATCCTAAACATGGCTACGCTGTCCTTCAAGCTGACAAGAAAAACTTGAAACTTAGGCATGCGTCATCCATGCATTCTAATGCGGACAATTTCCCTGTATCAGGAAGCATCAACCTCACTATTCTCACATGGGGATAAGGCTTTTTCTGCACTCATCTCGATTAAAAATGGAATAGAAACGATTAGCTTACGTGGTCCTGACAAACACCGCTTCTTGTATTGAATCGGTGTGAAAGATTTCCCTAAACACGGGCCAGGATTTGACTGTCCGCGTACAGCGATTTAGCCGAAGAAATGAATTTCTCTCACGCGAAATTGCAGGGTTGACTAAGTCGGATAGCATTCTGTGATCAAGAAAGGCAAAGATCGTAGGTTTGTGGATAGTGTTGTAACATGTCGGCACAATCTCCGCTGGGTTAGAAGCCGGTGTCAGATGCTAACCCAGCCTACCAAATAAGCGGATGGGAAAGTAATTCCAATTGCCATTTCTATGTAATCGAACAGAAGGAAGACATTTAGAGATTTCCGTTCATAGCAGTTGTAGTCAGTTACTTTCTAACACCGATACGAAGTTTCACGAAATTTTCCTTCAGTTGAAGTGCATCCTGACTGATCTGTTTAGTTTCCATGTTGAATATAACTTCAGTTTGTGCATAACCCCTATGGATATCAAACGTCTTAAACTGCACATGGAATCCAAGCTCGTGTGTTATTACTTGGTGTGCTGGATGCACATACCGTGTGTAGCAGTTCGGGAATTCCGCTTTGGAGCCACTCTTGTCCTTTCCACTCTTTCCCTACCTTTTCGCCTATCAGCTTGTTTGTAAAAGAGACCATCACACCTGAGGTCAGGTTTAGCTTTCTTAGGGTGATGATTCATTGCACAATTCGGTTTGTCGCAGGATTGCAATCAAAAAATCGTTGTTTTCGATACTTTGCGCGCCATTTTTCATAATAGTGCCAGAGGTTCCCGATGTAGGTTGGTCGGTTTGTTCCGAGCTGGATACTTTGATTATCACACGTGCCTTGGCTACATCAAACTTAATGCAATGCTTAACATGGCCACACATTTTGACGTTTCTCTGGCCCTGATAGCACGGCTCCATCCCCTCGTTGAACGTGCGTGCGTCTTCAGTCGGATCGGATCAACGCGTTTGTCGTTTGGACATTTTTTGTGTTTATCCCCTGGAGCGATTGGATTCTTTTTTTCGCTCCCGGTCACCTGCTCCTTTCCGTTCACTCACTCGAATGACACTGCGTGCTTTTGGTGTTAGTATGTTCTGTTGTTCCGCCTGACCGACCTGATGCGGATTATGGCAAGTAACATTTTAGGACAACTGAGTTTATTCGTGTCATCTTGTGTGTGTGTGTGTGTGTGTGTGTGTGCATTTGTGTGAATTATACCCATCTCGCTCTCGATCTGTGTCCCTGTCTTACACTTCCCATCTCCCTCATCCAGCTACACGCGAACTCATCTATCCGCCCCGTGCATAATTTGTTGAAGCAGGGGTCAATCTTGGATTTGATGAAGTGAGAATGGAGGAAAGAGCCGGATGCAGTGTGATTAGCATGAGACAGTCAGTCAATTGAGCAACGGATCTGACCTCTCTCACACACACACAACACTATTCACCACTTTTTCTCTTGGGCTATGACAGGGTAGCCGAATTTCTGTAGCCTGTAGCTCGGTCCTACGTTTGTTTCTTGAGTCCAAAGTTGACATGATTTTTTTGCGTTGGGGACCGTTATCTGAATGTTTGCTTGTGGGCATTCCTATTTCTAGGCGAAAACAAACAGAATCTTACTCCTATTGTTTTGTCTGCCCCTCGGAAATAGCATCCATAGGCCCCAGTTTTCACTCTACTCGATGTCTACCTGCGTACGTCTTCCAGTGCAAATGTGTGTTCGGACTTCCGAATTTGTTAGATTGATGGAATATTTGAATTTCTATTTGTTTAGTTAACGCGGACAAAAAAGCAGAACTGGAAAAGCAAGTACAGTTGGAGCAAGAGCGTCAGGTAAGATGAGCTTTTTTACTAATAATTAGTGTTTTACTCCTCTTTTTTGTTCACCATATACCAGTTGTGCAACATTTCAGCAACCGGTTACAATCAGTTACAAGCTGGCGAGTAGCTAAGGGACTGACGGTAGTACAGCTTGAATCGAAAACTTTCGTGTTCAAAACCGTAACACTGATCATTCGATCACTTCTGATTTTTTAATCCTATTTGAACAGCAACGCATGCTAATATAGAACTTCCGGATTCTTTCGAAGCATAATTAACTTCCCCACTTATTGCTCTCTGAACTTCTCGTTTTCGTTGTTGTTGCGTTGTATTCAAGATGCGCATGTATAGTATGTTTTTGTATTTTTTACTCCTAACTGTAAACTGTATTAGTCCACGTCATAGAAGTAACATAGAATATGGAGGCAAGCGAAAGAGCCAAACGCTGTGATTACTGGTTGTTGATCAATTTCAGTAGTCAGTCACGGACTGAGCGAAATCACTGATGATTCTTGGACTCAATTTCAACTACACTGGGCATCATGTTTGATTTCAAGCTAACATGTACATATATATGTAGAAATCTATCTCTTTGTTGCGAACACTTGTGTCTATTATCTTTGAAGCTTATTGCTATCGTAGTCAAACATCCCCCCTCGAAGTTAAAAGATTCGAATCCCGTTTCCGCCAGTCAATTTGGTGACAGACGGCAATTCTCTGTCTCTATCCTCGGTTAACCACCGTTTTAATTTTTCAACTATTAACCTGGCTCTAACCTGTTCTGGTTGGAGTCATTACTTCACATCACCATCTACTCCAGAGGAGTGAAAGTGCATGAGGTTTACTAGAAAACCAACTGCAATGTAGTAAATTGAAGAATTGTATGGGAGTTGAAAGATTTTGTAATTCAGGGACGCCACCAACTGCGGCATCGAGCCATAGCACCTATTGTCTCCAGCCGCTTCGTTAAGGGATCTCGTGGACCCCAATTCGGTTTTTCAGTTTCCGTTGATGCAACAGTTGAATACTTTTCCCCTGAATTTTTCGTAACACGTTTACCCCATCACATTTCGGGAATACAAAGCCCATAATTGCAGTTTGTGGCAGAAGCCAAGAGAAAAAAGGTTTCCTTTGTTTGCTTTCTAGTTTATTTATTGTCTTCCGATTAATGGAGAACATCATGCCACCTTTGACCCTGGTTGAGTGTATCCTTCTCTACTGAACCTCATGTCTCGTTTTTTTGCGACTTCTCTTCCATCTTTGCGAAAAACGTCATACGTGACTTGTTACCATACGTTTCTTCTCTTTCTTTATGTACCTTCATGGCCTAATGCGTACACTCCCACTTCATTCGTCTGGTTTTTGTTCGAACTTGTTTACTCGGTTTGGTAACCACCTGAATTAATTACATGGACTAATTTCCCGACAATTTGGTACCCACTTCTGTGTGTGTGTGTGTGTGTGTCTGGGAAAGAGAGACAGTCGACCCGCGTCAGCTGCGTGGGATGTGCCTGTCTTCTTGTGTTGTCATCGGGATTTCATTTTCGTTGCACATACAGTTTTTTCCCGTTTCGTATAACCTGTGGTTCTTCGTATCACTTCAGAACGCTTCAAAAGATTTCTTTGCAAATTTTGCTTCATCACTCTACTTAGAAAAACACGAAAATGGGTCCGGCCATTCGGTGGTTGTTTATCTGTTAAGAAAGCAACAAATTTTAATAAGGCTTCTCAGTCCATTTGTCTTCCGTTGCCTTGCTGAGCGTTTTCCGAACCAATTTGTTTGTTGTCCGTCGGATGACTGTCTTATTCCGTGCGCGGTCCCAATGGGATTGATACAACCAAACCGCTAGCTCTGTTGAAGCAAACTGGAGACTATGGTAAGAATACGAAGAGTGGAAGCAATCAGATTAAGCGTGGTAGCCTTTCGAATGCTTTCCACCACTGATTTCATTTAAAATTTGTTAAGCGTAGCCATACCCAGTCAATGGTTTTTAATCAAAGCTCTAACTTCTTCGTCAGGCAACGGTCATTGGTGCTCCCATGGGTTGTCCGCTTATCAACTAGAATCGTCCTTTTTCATTATCACGTCGAAATTATATTGCTTTATGAAGGCAGGTCGTTTGTGGTTCATCATATAGTTTGTTAGATTAGACGAATTTTGCACAGTAGATATTGCGTTTGCCATTTCGTTTTCCATCACTCAGAAGCCATCACTTCAAAGCATCACCTTTTTCGCCCAACGAATATAATTTTGCTGCATTGCAGAATTCACTGTTGATGCATTTATAGATTGTTTCTATGTACCGAATCACAGTAAATAATCGTGTATCATCTTTTTTCAATGCGCAAAGTGCTGTTTTTTGTTGGGTCATTGTCTTTGCGTTGTTTGGAAATAAAAGTCAAACTATTGCCACTTGGTGTTGACTTCTATTCCCACTGCTTTATTGGGTCCTCAACGGATAGTTGTAAATCCCGCCTCCCAAACAAGATAAAAATGGTTATATCACTACCACAACCCGTTCGCAAAAGACTGAAATCTTTTGAAGGTCATACATCATTCTTTGCAAACAACACATTACTAACAAACAATATCATCAGATATAGTTCGGCTTTCGACTGAATTCTTCAATTACTGCCAATGTCAATAATTGTTTAAAGTGTCGTTAGAAATTCCAAGCTAGGTTTACTAATTTCCGCCCTTTCATTCTCGGAATTTCTTTGTATTCCAGCATTCTTATGTAATATTTATTGGTTACTCGGTTGTTTACCCTCTTTATAATTCAGGCCAGAGAAGAAGGCCTCCGACGGCAAGCACTTTTACTTCGACGCCAGGAAGAGAAGCGTCTACGGGAAGAACGCCGTGCAGCTATCCGAGCGGCCGGTGGTAATTTAAACGATTCAGACTCTTCGTCATCTTCCTCATCCTCCAAGTCGTCTATTCCTCGGTCTCGGCGTCCTGCTCCGCATAGACGTGACTCTCCTTCCTCACCTCGTGGTCGGGGGAATGGGAATCACACTCGAAGCTCGCCTACCTCTCCTTGGACAGTGAACACCAATACTCGTGTTAGACAACGCAGCTCCTCCCCAGGCTTCCGAAGTCCGTACAGGTCAGGTCGATTACCCTCACCGCCTTCGTCTGCTTCTTCACAGCCATCTCGCACGGGGTGTAATCAAAGTACTAGCGGTAGCCAACACATGAGTTCTCGTGATGTCCCAACGAAAATGCATCCTGTCCGAGACGGACAGTGGAGCGGTAGGTGTCAAGTTTGATCTGAACAAGGTCCTGTTTCTTTGCATATATATATATATATATGGTAGGGCATTCCACTCTACACCGTCGAAGTCAGTTGGCTAAGTTAACCGTTGTATTACTGATTAGATTTTTATGCACGGTTATCCCTTGTCGCCTAACTTCTTTTTTCGTCTTATTCTGTTTTCTCATGGTTCTAAGCTCTCTCTAGTCTTCATTTTATGGCTACCGGTTCTCGTTCGTAGTACTGTAAGCCTTAAAAATAATGCAGAATATACCACCATTACATTCATACTGCATCCACGTTAGGAAAATGAATAATTGAGCTTGAAAATTTGGTTCGAACTCGTTACAACTGCACTCCATGGACGCGTAGAAATGTTTTCTTTCGCTACAGTTTATAACGAATAAATATGACTCCTGGACTCCGTACCGAATTGGCTTTTATTGAGCCAGCAAAGTCTCACCTTGAAATCAGGACCACGCATAAATTACTGGTGGATAATTAACCGTTTTCCAGATCAAAAAATCAAACCGCAACATGCATCTTCTGATACGATGATTGGAATCTGAAGCCGATGTCTATATAACGCAGTATTTTTGTTGTTGTCCACGTGACGGTGCTACCTCTTTTGCATGGCACACTCGTGAGATTTTGTGTGTTTCTAAAGACTCTCGAAGGTGTTGAATACCTCTGTAATTAACTTTACTTTGTAATCAACCTCATACTTCCAGTGCAACCGCCATCTCTTATTCAACCTATCTCTTCTGCCTCCTACCCAATCTCTTTGTCCCTTCTGCCTACCCATAGTGTCCTCACTGATAACACACTCCGGTACGCGCAACGGTTCGTTGTCAAACAACGTACTAAGTGATTTCAAGGCTGCTAGCTCACATTCTCTCAAGTCTCGTCAGCCTATGAATCTCAGTCCCTTTAATGTCCGAACTCTCACGCAGGCCGGCCAACAGGCATGCTTAGCTCTGACAGTGGACTCACTTTCGATTGATGTCTGCTGCGTCAATGAAACACGAATTCAGGATTCGAGTAGTGGTTAAACTTACTGTGTCCGGTATCTCGACAAGATATTTAGTGCACAATTCAGGAGACGAAGCAGCTCAGGTGATGGGTCAATGCGGTGTAGGAATATTCTTATGTGAGAAAGCTGAGGCGACTCTTTTAGACTGGATCCCGGTTAACAATCGCTTGTGCGCCTGAGATTGTAGGGCTTAGTTGGCGTCCGGAAGGTAGTTATGTTAGGCTTAGTTGGCGTCCGGAAGGTAGTTATGTTAGGCTTAGTT